>JAOTQQ010000014.1:1264058-1292362 GCA_026546715.1 Gallinago undulata
TGTACATGGGTACACTTCTCTTAGTTCCCACCAGCTTCAGCTGAAACAAGAGTAACCTTGATTTTAATTTTATCAAATGTTAACAGCTTTTACTATTAACCAGGCAATATACTGAGATTCTTATCAATTTCTTTACTAAAAAAATGTTTGCAATATAAAAAGCTGAAAGGTTTACTATTTGAAAAGAAAAAAAGAAAAGGAGAACTACATCCTAGCACTCATCCATAACATTTTGTGCATTGCTTTCAAAGGGCAGAGAACAAAAACTCTACTGCACTCAGTCCAAACAGCCATGGTTTTCCATTACATCTATGTCAATTTAATCGTCATTTCCACTAAAGGGAAGTTTCCTTCCTTCGACTCTCATTTCTTTCCTGAGCTCTACCCCTTCTGCAGCCGCAGGATGAGTTGTATCAGCTCCTTGGTTCACGCAGGGAATGAATGCCTCCCAGCAGATGCCACTCAGCTCCAACTGACGTCAACAGATAAACTGCTTCCAAAGGCAGGGCACAGGGACACACGGCAGGGGTAGAGGAACAGGCAAGGGAATGGGATTACCATTTCCCAGGGTAATTAGACACTTCACAACTTACTAACCAAAGACATGAGACATTTAAATACACAGAGGTGAAAAGCAATAATCTAGACCATGGTTTTCTTTGCTTTGTCTTAACTGTCTTCTCAGAAAAAGAAATTTTACAGTTTTCTCAGGCAACTGTGACCACTCCTTTGCTACCTATGCCTTTCATATACAGCTTTGAAAATACTTTTTCTCACAGATTTGGTCCATCTTCTCTCTGAAGAGGTACCTGTTTCATGCCACCATCATACATCATCCCACATTTAGCCCTCCAGTACCTCTTCAGCATATGCCCATTAATAATGTTAATGCTCTATTATGTATCTTCAACTTCAAAACAATACAAACAGCTGCTCACCATGGGATGAGTCAGTGCTGCAGAACAAAACAAAACAAGCAACATATCAGTATCTCCTTACCTTCTGTGCTTTATCCTTCTGAAATACAAACACAGGTGGAGCAATGGCAGGTTTTTCTGTAAAAAGAGAAATCGTTTTTTTCCACGTTAACTTTTGACTAATATGAAAGTGTTATGTTCTATAATGTTTTTACTGACAATGAATCCCTAAACAAGTTAAATCTCACTTACACAAGTTGTTTCCACTAGTTCCTGCTAACATTTAATTGTAAGGACTTGATCTTCAAAAGGAAAAACAAAGTGTTGTAAGAAACAACATAACTGGTATCTGAAAGTTATTTGTCTTTTCCCTCCAGATTTCTCTATTTCAATCAAGTACTTCCATCATACTTAGGTAAATCAGCAGAAAAGGGCCCTTTGCTGCAGTAGTTCATTTTTTGAACACAGGTAAGCTTTGAACGCAGATTTTTCCATCCCCACAGTAATGCATTAGTGCAAAAGGAGTTCTGCTGTAAGCAACCACATACCCCTTCTGAAAGGTTGCCCAACTCTGATACCTGACTATACTTTTATTTCATTATCATTGAAACTTCCTAAATCTTCAACATTTGCAGGTCTACAATTTAAACCAAATATTCTAGGCATATTATTGCAGAGACACCAGTCTTTTCTGCATAATTTAAGTCCACATCTACTTTCTACTTGAAGCTCCAATTGAAATATTAATGGGACAGTGTTTTCTAAAGAAGCACATCAACATTTAGTCTTCAAGAACAGAAAGAATTTCTAGAATGTGTGCATTTTTTCCCATTGTCCTTAAGGACATCAAAACTACCTCAATGTCCTTAATGAAAAAAATAATAAATAAATCAAAAAACACAGGAGTGGGAGGGGAAATAAAGCAGAAATGAGTTTAACAAACTGATACACCTTCTGCATGAGTTGTATTTGAAGACAAATTGTACATACGCTATGCAATCAGCAACCCTCCTATATGCTTGCAGGGCTAAAACCGAGTACAACGTTTCAGTCTGTTTTCAGACTGAGACTGCAGTGAAACAACAGGATTTCTGGAGAGCTGTATTTTGGCTAATTTATTTGCAAAGCTGCATCTTTGCAACTGTCCATTCTTACAAACAAGACTAGAAAAAAGACTAGACAAAAAAGACTAGAAAATTAAGAAAATTTAAATTTTTAGAACTTCTAGAATTTGAAAGGCTACCATAAAAATGAAATATAAAGTCATCAAGAAGAATTACCTTGTGCCTAAAAAAACCCAGGCAAGATCACAAAACCCTCCATAAATCAGTTGCAATAAAGCATTTGTGTCAGCACATAAGGAAAAGGGAATAAGACTGTTCATTTGGGAACTGCTGGCTGTTAGATCAGTTTAGCTGAAAAAGTGAAACTTCATCTGACACAAACATGAATAATTGTCATACAATTACTCCAAGAACACTGTGCATTTGTGAGGGTGGAAAACCCTCTTTCTGCTCTTCTGTGGGTCCAACTCAGAGGGATAACCAGCAAAAACATTGCAAGACTGGTGTAACTTGTTCTACAATAGGTAAAATTAATCATGAAATGAACCTCCTTATCACAGCATTTTGCCTGCTCTTTTTTTCCCTTTCATTTCCTAGTTCTTTTATCCATCAAATACTGTTGAATCTTAAAAATACTTATTAACAGAAGCAACGCAGACAATCTATTTCAAAAATTAAAAACCATCTGCTAACTAACAAAGGTCATCAACAAAGACTTAACTGCTATACCTGGCCCAAAGACCAGCTTATTGAAATAAGCCAGGGATCCCTTTGTATTCCCTTGGTCTCAGTATAACCTAACCATGGAAGGCTCCATCACAAAAGGTCCAAGCTTCTAACCCTTTACCTCAAACTGATGCTCATTTCTTTATACCACATTTGATATAATTCAGTATTCATTAACATTACAATTACAGCAACAAGTAGCATGCATTCTACCAAACTACTTTTATCCAAGACTGCCAAACCAGTCAATGAAATGCTGTATTAGTGTTTTTCCCTTTCGGGGATCTGCCCAAAAGCAGGACTTGGTTGTGTAACGTACAACACCAAATTTCACAGATACCAAGAGACCAACTTACACCATGGCATCTGGCAGGAAGGGTGACAAGATACCAGGCACTCATGGCTACTAACTGTACCAGCACTTAGCCAGGCACATTCTTCGCTGGGGAGCACTTGTTCACCATGGCTTTTCTAAAGTCTACAACAAGAGCCCAGTGCTGGAAATGTTTCCCTGATTCTAGCCCAAGGCAAGAAGGGATCACTAGATTGTCTAATCTGATCAAACACTGTGTATTTTTCTGAGCCTTATTGTTTTGGGGAAACCATTACATCAGAGACATCAATTATTGAAGACACTAACAGCAAAGTATTATCGCCCTCGATCATCCACTTAGTAAAAAATTCCACTGTCAAATTCCCCATTCAAATGTCTGGCTTCAGCTTTCAGTTCCGAGCCATAGTTCTGTTTTTGAATTCATATACGTACTAGATAAAGAGCTCTCTGGCATTTAATGGTTTCCCTAACAAAAGCCCTTACACAGATCATGTTTTCATATTAACTAAAGAACCATCACAACAGGTTTTATTTTTGTAGAACAGAAATGCATATGTTAGGTAGTTGTTGGGAGATTTTTCTCCACATGGTGACCACCTTATTAAGTGCTACTCCAAAATGAGAATTATAGTGTTGTTTCTACCAGAAAACAGAGGTGGACAGTCACATTTGCACTTCTCAAGCATGCTTCCATTCCACCCAGGTATCTGAAGGACAACCTAAGGTAAAATGGATCTGTCAGGTCCACAGAACTGTCACCAAGGTAAAGGAAAAATAAAGCCAGTATAAAAGATGAAAAAAATCCCCAACGTAAAATACATGTAAAATAACATGAGATCTTCTCCATCTAAAATACCAAGAGACACAGCACATAGTTCTTAAACACTGTGGAGCAGACTTGGTTTTTCTCCAGACAAGCAGACAGAAACAAGGAAAAACGAGATGCAGAAACAGTATCAATTCTCTAATCGAGTTAAGTCTCAGTAAAGGTGTTCTGAGAAAGCCCAAGCACGTGAGAGGGGAAACAGACCTTCAGTAATTACTGCCCCAGAGACAGTAAGTCCCCAATCTGAAGATCTGGGACCTGAACAAACCACTTAGTTTCTTGTGAATGGTGGTAGGCTGTCAAACCAGTCTGAAAAAAATAACTGAATGCACAGAACTTCTTCCTGCAGTTTATTCACAAGTTTTAAACATTTCAACTTGCATGAATAGTTACAAAAACCTCAAAATCTGGCTTTTACAAGCTAAATTTCTTTAATATATTTCACTGTTGAGTCATCAACTATCAGTATAAGCCCTATGTGCTGTCACAAAAACATATTATTAATCCTATGCAGCTTGCTCCACATGCCTTGGTAACCAGAACACAGAAACAGAAAATACTCAGTGGCTCTGGCAGAGGTACCTTCTTCAAGTCATATTTAACCTGAGATTTTTAACTGGAATACATAACTATTTGTAGCTAAACCAAACTCTGCGATGTCAACAATGTTTCCTGGAACTGGACAAAACATGGTCTTGTTCTGCCTCTCCACCCCTTCACCCCAATGCAACCACAGCAGTTGGTTGCACCTCTAGTGGCCACAATAGTTATTTTTGCAATACAAAGTTTTAAACCTTCACCACAGCATGAAATGACGCATTACTGAAAAATCTAATGGGTATTTTAAGTGTATAGATGCAAAAACCATGCCCCTTTTGAATCCATCTTTGAAGACCACATAAGTGAAAAGGAAAAATGTCACCAAATGTGGGGGGGAACCCTTATCTAGAGCAGAGCTGCCCTTCTCTGTACAGTTACACACACTCACAGAGTAAATCCCATGGCAAAGCACTGACAAAGGCCAAGAAAGACGTTCTGAGACCATTGTGTCTCTACCATAAGAGCACAGGATAACTCAGGTTGGAAGGGACCAACAGGAGGCCCAACACCATGCTCCAAGTAAGGTGAGCTCTGAAGTCAGAGCAGATCAATCAGGTTACCCAGTCTGATCTTCACTGCCATGAGTGGAGGCTGAAAAGTCTCCCAGAGTCATCTCTTCTACTGCTTGACTGTCTTTGTGGTTAAAAAAAAAAAACCACACAAACCAAATGATTTCTCTATATATCCAGTCTGAACATCTCATTCCACCTCTCACCTTTTGTCCTTCCAGCACACACTGCTGTGATGAACCTGGCTCTGGCTTTTCAATAATCTCCTTGTAGACCCTGGAAAGTTCCAAATGTGCCTTTCTGAAGCCTTCTCTTCTGTAAGCTAAACAAGCCCAGTTCTTCAGCCTTTCCTCACAGGTCTCCGACCACCTTGGCAACTCAAATTAATCTTTAGATTTTAGAAGGAACTCAGGACTAATTCAAGTCCTCACCTGACCTACGGTAGCCAGGTGATTATGAGGTGAATTTTTAAAGCTAAGAACTACACTGTTTCAAACTTTTTTCAGAAGTTTACTCCAAATTACATTTTAAAGTACAATAGTACCTGACTACATGGAAACTTATGTGAGAGATAGAAAAAAATTACTGAGAAACTTCCAGGAAAGCAAACCCTTGCTTAGATCTGAAGAAGCAGTCTTCAACACTAAAAGCGTGCAAGTTGGGAAGAACTGCTCTGACTTTACCTCATTGTAATACATCACCTGAGAGAAAAAGTAGATCATACCTGCGAACATTCAAAGAGTGTTAAAAAAGGAGAACAGTAATTAGGTTCTTACCTCCCCAAAAAAATTCAGTGGTAATTTATTGCCTGTGAAAGGCTTATCAAGAAAAATTTCAGTTCAAAGTTAAGGTTAATTATGCTTATTTGAACAGCTTAAGCCGCAAAAAATTTTTTTTTTCCACCTTGATACTATTTAAGTTATAAACAGCAGAATAATCATGCTAAAAAAGATTAAGACAGATATGGGCAATTTGCAGCATCACAGAATTCTAAAGGTGTTCATAACAAAACAAGACCCTCCTCTTCCAGCAGGTATAAACAGACTGAAAGCAATGAGCAAGTGACCCCACCAACAGCTGACGGCCAAAAAAGACCCCTCAAAGTCCAACCATGCGTCATGTCAGAAAGTACAAGAAACATGACTGGATCATTTACAGTCATACTTCACAAGTAATGTCATGGCAAATATAACTGATACTGGAAAAAAAGATTACCTCTGTCTCACTTTCAAAACCTGATGAGTTGCTTTTTACAATGTAAACCATCTGATGTTCTCATTCACCTTCAAAACCTTCACTTTTTTGTCTCTTATAGCATAAGGAAGCAGGCTACCTCCAAACAGTACTTCCACTGCTAGCATGGGAAGGTAGAATGCCTTTTACAAATTTACAATTAAATAAAAATTCCATACACCTTATTTAAAGCACAAACCTTTTGTGTTTGCAGTGCACATAGTATTTCATTTCCCAAGCCCTCATGGCATTAACAGAAATAGTAAAATTAATGAACACAGAGGGTAACCTATTTCAGCTCTGGTACTTCATATAAAACAAATGTTACAAGTCAGAAATGGAAAACAGTAGCTTATTTTAACAACATGAAGAAGAAATACTTTGCAATCTAGATTAAGTATTTATAAAGAACTCCAAAAATTGTCAAGAAAAATTATTAAAGTATTTAGACTTGTCTTATACATTAACAGTATTTTATGGCATTTGGGTGTGAATTATTTGGACATCTCAAAAACAAAACAACCCCCTCTCCAAACCAAATCACTCAAACTAGTGGACACAAAGTTAGTCTAGCTGAGGTAAATCCCCACAGGGAAAAAGGATAGACCCTGTTAATAGGGTCTACAAACATCAGGGACAGTGGCACATGCCAACTTTTCCGCTCAAAGTAACAACAGACATTCTTCTCTTTGAAAGCTGCCGGAAGGCAACTAGAATTATACAGTCATGGCAAAAAAAAAAAAAAAGAAAACCCCAAAAAACCCAGAAACAGCACAGAAGTAATGTCGGCATCGCACAAGTCAGGCAAAGGAATGGTACTTCTACTCTAAAAGGAACTGCTCCAATTCTTTCATCTTCCTTACATTTAAGGCAGTTACAGTAAACTTGCTGATCATTAAGTGTATGCTTAGCAGATTCAGATAGCAAAATATTTTTTTTTGGCATCTAAGGAGTTTGCCAACACAAGTAGTGCAGGCTGACAGGGAAAAGTGAAGAAAGGCATCAAGTTTTAGCCCTAAGAGAAACTTGTACTTTTTCAGTGACTGAAAGGTGATAAAGTAATTAATTCTCAACACAAGGAGATTCTATCGTCTAAAGAACAGCTTCAGCAGCAAGTTAATGAGAAAAGCATTTAGGTTTATATGGATATATATGTCTGACAGGAAGTTGTCTAGTTCTCCATGATACTTCCCTGCCATGTGTGTGAAGCATCAGTTTTAAGACATGATCCAGCTAGAACACCAACAAAGAACATCATACTAAAGACTTCAGAGAAAATTTCTAACACCATTCAGTAACTACTTGATACAACAGTAACACTAACACCTGTGCCTACCTTTCCAAGGTCTTGGTTCTCAGCGATCAAACTTCTCACAATGCCGGTCCCCAAAGCCTTTATGACAATGGCACTAAACCTTTGTGACAAAGTTGATCAAACTTCACACAGCCAGGGAGAAGTTACTCTCTCCTCCTCTTCATTAGCTCCACATTTACTAGCTCGTCTCCTCTCATGATGAGGGGCAATGCCAAGACCAGAACCTGCTTCTAGGAAACTTCACACACAAACTTCTTCGGAAAGCTGCAGTTGGGCCACCTTATCCTTCACCCCCCATCTCTGCTGTAGAGGACCCCCTTAATCCAACAATCTTCTTCTGCCAAGACACAGCTTGCCATCAAACCACTACAAAGAGGCAGGTGCACAGTTTCACCAACTCACTGAATAGGAAAGATGAGTGAATGGAAAAATTCAAGCAGTGATTAGAATGAAGAAAATGAAGTAGTTATGAGAATGTTAGAGGGAACGCTCATAACTTTGAAGAAATAGGTGACAGAAAGATCATCCATTATAGTTTGATCATCCAAAATAGTTTGAAGGCTTAAGGGACATTAATAGAATGGTTACTTGGAGGCAATATTGAAATCTCGGTGACAATTTAAGACGACAATAGACTGAAAGTGACACCAGAATCTAGAAGGTAAAGATAACCAACCCACTGCTGGAAAACACTCCACACTGAATGAATTGAAACAAAGAGGTGTCATGGTAAAAGTGACAGGTTAAAAAGAGCTCTGCATGAGTAAGATGAATGGACACAGGCAGAACAAAACAGCACTTTCTAAGGCCAGGAGGTTTGTTGCAACAATCAGAAGGGTAGGAGCTTATGCGAGTTTCACTTCCATGAAAAGACAAGAAAAGCTATTGTGGAAACATGCTAAGCAAAATCAACCTGCAAGAATAACTGAAACTTCCTTCTAGATACTTGTGTCTACTACTTGTAAAAGAATAATTAGCTTCACACCTCACAGTGAAGTATGGTTGAAACAGCACTGCTGAAGAGATCAATCAGGACTAAGGAATATTAAGAGTTTTGTTTTAACCATGCTTCGTTTGTGAACGTTTCTTCCAACAAGAGAAGATCAATATGACGTACAAGATAAAAGAATTATCAGTACCAAAATAGTGACTTCCTATATTTGAATTAAAATACCCAAGCATTCACCTAAAGTACTGGAAAAATCAGACTGATATGTTTAAAATTGAGGAGAAAACAAAATCACCTAAGAACATCATTGCCATGTCAGAGACAGTAAAAAAGGCAAGTAGAAAGACTATGGATTCCACTGACTTTCAGCAGAACGCCCATTCCAGAAAGTACTAGTATGTGTACTGTAATAGAACAGACACCTCAAAAATGGAAGAGAGGAAAGAAAACTAACACCAGACAATGCAACCAATGATATCAGAATGAGTAGAGGAGATAATAGTTCAAAAGCAAGTTGATCTCAATCTTATGAAAGTTTATATTGCATTCTTATTGCAAGAAGAAATGGAGCAGTAAAGGATGAAGACGACAACTCTGGAAGGAGATGCAAGCACAACTGAAAACGTTAGCAGGTGAGGGAAGTCACTGCAGTCAGGAAAGGGTGTGAAGAGAAGAAAAGAGAGAAAAAGTTCAGTTGAAAAAGTAAGGATGGCACCACACTTATTACACCCACCCACCACCCCTCCCCAGGCAGTCTACATGTTTCTGCAGAAATATAGAGGTAGGGCTAGAAACACATGAGAAGTCAGCATCAAAAGATGCAATAAACATTGGTAACTTGGAATTCTCCACTGAGCCTAATGTTTCCCACTAGAACAGGGAGGTGAAATAAGGGATTTACACAAGATAGCCATTTCTAAACTTCTGCTTCTAAGAAAACCACAATAAAACATCAAAACTGATTATAAGGTTTTTATGACAGTACATAAATATTGCTATTTCTCACAAATAGTCATTACATATTTGACTATTTACTACCACCCTTGAGGCCACTTATCATGCCTCTCTGGGCACTGACAGCTCATCTCGAGTTTGGAAGCCCATAGCCCAAGACATGCTGCATCACAGGATTTGTCAAATAACTTAAGTGTAATTATGTGGTTAGCTGCTTGTAGACTTCATTTTGAAAAATCTACATCTACAAGAGATATTTGCTTCCTGTTTTTTAATGTTAATATCCATTAGTTAGTTGGGAGTTAGTTACCCACTCATACAGGGTTCAAATGTAAGAAACAACCTTGAAAGAAAGGGCCTCACACACCTTCCTTCATCTCCTTCCGGGCATTTCCACCGTCTTTCGTCAGTTGAGAATAATGATAAGAAACAACATAGACAGCTGGGGCAAACTCACTTTTGCAGAGACTTTGAGGAAAGTCAGTCATTCTTAAAGGCAAACTGTTGATGCCCACTGTTACTTAACCAACGTTCTACACCCCTTGGAGCAGAACACCCAATGCCAACAGTAGTGCAGCCCACATGTTCTTAATCCTCTTCAGAGAAAAATGAAGCCACTATTTCTTTAATTCAGAGGTTTTCAGCTTAAAAAATAACATATATATTATTATACCTCATCTAGTTTTATATAACTGCCTCTGTTATTCCCTTAGCCTGAGGAAAGATTAACACGAGTGGGAAGTAAGGAAAGATTCACCACAGTCCCCAAGTTGTGGCAATGACCCCGAAAAGCAACGGGACAGGGAGGGGCACAAAGGGCCCAGGACTCCTCCAGGGTCGGCGCGGCCCGTTCCGCGGGGGCGGCGGGCAGGCTTTCGGCCGGCTCCGTGTGCGCGGGGAGCACAGCAGCACCGGCCCGACGCCGACCACCGTCCCGGGAGCCGCCGCGCCACCAGCGCAGGGGAACGCACCTGCCGGCGCGGCTCCCCGTAGAGCGGGACCGGCGGGGAGCGCGGCGGCCCGGCCAGGCACTCCCTTTGTCCGGCCGTTCGTCCCATAGGGGCCGGGACACGGAGAGGCCGCGGGGAGAGAGCGCTTCCGAGGACGGTCCCGCACCCGGGCACGCCTCTGACAGCGGATGGCAGGGCCAGATCCGCAACAAGCCCACGGCCGGCACCGCTGCGTACCGCCAGCACCCGCCTACCTTCGTTCGCTAGGTCCGCCATTTTACTTCCTCAATCACGCCCACAATGCATCGCGCGGCCGGACGGACTCCTCTTACAGCAGGCCCTGTCGGGCCGCGCATGCACCAAGTGATGTCCGCCCCGTGGTGGTGGCACCGCGCATGCGCAAGGGGGCGCGCTGGGGCGGGGCCCAGCCTGTGAGGGTGGTGCGCGGTGCCCTGCGGGGTCTGCGCCGAGGGACAGACTGGGTGGGATACCCGGTGGGGACGGATTACGGGGATCCCCGAGCCCCATAGATCTCTGCGGCCCCTGCAGTCCCCCGGCGTCTGCGGTCATCCGACTGAGTCCCTTCGGACCCGCCTGCCCATGGATTCTCCTGGGCCCTGCCGTCTCCTCTGTGGCCTCCCGTGGCTGCAGGACCCAGAAGTTCACTCGAGCATTAAACAAATCCCTGATGCCCATTTAATGCGTCCGTTAGCGCCTCACAGTTACAGTCTTGTGAGATTTTAGTGGGATTTACTGGATGGCAATTCTCCATATGGCCTTGACCGTATCTTTTGTAGGCTTTTCTCCAGACGGAAGAATTAAAACTCTCAGTTTATGGAAGGCTGCTGCTCCATGCAAAGATCGATATTTTCTGTTCTCTGTGACTTCTAACTCTACTGTTTCCAGAATTGCATGCACTGCTCAACACGTAGGTGCACCTAAGGCATTATATGGCTACCAAATGGTGCTGCGTAGTGTACACAGTGCAGAGATGGTATGTGTGTATGTACATATATATATATATATATACACATAGCCACACAATTGTGCTCTCCTTCTCTTGATGGTGCCCCATATTTTGTTGGCTTCTGTGGTCAGTGCACCTAAGCTTGTTGACCACATCAATTAGGTCTGTACTCATTAGTAAGGGAGTCAACAGCAACTCACTCAGCGGTAGACATGGAGAGGTAGATGACCTTAGTCTTACCCCTAAGGGTTTCATCAGGGCAGTGGCATGGTGCACAAGCAGCACGCGCAGCGGGAGCACCCCTCACTAGCTACCACTCTAGAGCAGAACCCAAGGTCCGGGGTCCTGATCCCTCTTGCAAGTCCCACGCTTCTCAAACACCTGGTTTAGCTGCTAGGAGAATTTCAATCAGGAATGCAACAGCAGAACTGACAAAAGTTAGTAGGAATAAACAAATGGCACTAATTTAGAAAAATATACATGATACCTATGTTTAAATCACTGTCCGTTGAGAGCATTTGGTGGAACTTTTCTGCAGATCAAACAATACTATTTGGTGTTGTGTGATTACTAGTGCAAGCTGCGTTATCTGTTGAATGAGCACAAGAAATCCAACTGGTTTCTAAAGGGTGCTGGACAGGCCATCTAGTTCAGTTTGATGATCTGCTACTCCCAACCAAGAGAGAACTGTTTGGGGATGTGTTAGTCAATGGCAGTGTTGGCTGTAGCAACCATATGAAATTGTGGCATTCAAGACCCTGAGGGGAGCAAGAAAGGTAAATGGCATATTACAGCCTCTTTGAGAGAATTGACTTTGGGTCATTCAGAAATAGGTGAGGTGAGAATCTGTGGAAGGCAGCTCTGAAAGACAAAGGAGCTCAGGCGAGCTGGCAGCTCATTAAGGACATCTTCTCCAAGCACAAGAGTAGTCTATCTCAGCAATCAGGGAAATAAGTAGATGTGTTGGGAGGCAAACTCAGCTACACATGGAACTCATGAATGAACAACAGAATATGTAGACAGAAGACAGAAGCAAGGACAGACTACTAAAGTGGAATAGAGAAATACTCCTTCAACACGCAGCGATGGTGTTAGGAAAGCCAAGGCTCAACTAGAGTTAAAACTGGCAAGGGACATCAAATACTTTGTCTTTGTCTTTGTCTCACTGTCCACCAAGGATATCTCCCAGGCCTCTGTGCTCAGAGACAGGGTTCAGAGAGACTGGATCAAGTAAGAAGCTCCTGAGATCTCTCAGCCCAGACGAGTCTATAAGACCCAGTGCCTTATGTTAGAGGGTGCTGAAAGCTGGCTGATATCCCTGAACAGACACGCTCCATCATCTTTAAAAGGTCATGAAGATCAAGAAAGGCCAAGTCCACACTCAAGGGGGCACTTTAAGCAGCAGAACTTGCAGCGCCAGTTGATTCATGGTCCTAAGCAAGCCATCCCCAGTGTCTCTGAGGGCTCTGGCCATGGTATCCACAGATACCTGGAGGACACATAGCACGGCTTCAGAAATGTTTGGGTTACACCTGAGCAGGAACCTCACCTTTCTGGAGCTGAGAATGGGTTAAGAGAATTGGAAAATTATTGTTTGTCTAGAAAAAGTCCCAGATCTTCAAGGCTGTGGAACCCATTGACTTCCATGGGGATTAAGCATCTGAATTCTGGAGAGGATCCAAGACACACAAGAAAAGGAACATGGCAGAGAAAATCATTCAGGGAAATTAATAATAATTCTAATTAATTATTCTGTGTTTGGTGCAGAGTCTGAATACAAAGTACTTGAATGCAAACCTGATGCATAATGCCTGTAAGGAGGACAAAAAGGGAGGTGGGGCGGTTAATTATTCAGTGAGCACCATTGCATGGCAGAGGAAAAAACTTTGAAAGAACTGGGCTATTGTTACTGTCAAGGATTCTAATCACAAGGCAACTGTTAAAGCTGAGCAATCTTAATGCCCTATTCAAGTAAAATTTTAAGCAGTAGTGTTATATGCAGGAACAGGATTTTCATCATGATGGGTAGAGACACAGCCGCATGCAGAGACTAAATACAACTTTTCACAGCCTAAATGCAACTTGTGACAACTAACAGCAGGCCAAGAAAATACCAAGCAAGCACCTAAGAGAATAGGAGGCCTGAGCCTGCAACTCAACTACCCAGGGGTGCAGGCACTGGAATCTGAGATTGGGCAGGGGAGAAAGCAAGGAGAAAGCAGCTGGCAGATGGGCTTTTAGGTGAGGTATTTGGATACCTGTTGGCAGAGTGAGCCGACAGGAACACCAACGCCGCTAGATCACGACTAGCCTGGGCAGCACAACCGAAACTCTGGTCACTGGCTGCAGCATTTTTAATTTGGTCCCAGCTGACTATAAAGCTGGTTTTATCATCTCCTCTCATCATGGCCTTAGATTTTGAACAGCTTTGTAAAATTGTTGTAATTTTGTCCACTGGCAGCTTGCAGGGCTGGGCCTTAGTGCTGGTGGCTATGTGGTGTCCAAATGGCAGCCTGAGTCCATACGTGGGTCTGGACCTTGTCTGTGGCTCTTCCATGGAGAACTGGATCACACTTGGTGCAGATCTCTTGCAGAGAATTTAGCTGGAAACGTTAACATGTCTCTAATTGCACAGGAACCTTAATTTTCAGGCATATACAATGTGGCTGACTTAGCTCCAGTTTTTATGGAATTAAGTTCCTGTCCCAAAGCAGGCGTCCTACAAACTGGGCCAAATACTAATACTGAAAAGGTGTGAGAGTAATTACCTATTATGTGAGTATCTAAAAAACAATAATTACATTTTGAATTTAAGCCCTTATTCTGATACAGATATCCATTACGGAAAATTTCACTTCAGAGCATTAAATCCTGTTAAACCTATAAGAAACTTTGAACATGCTTTTATCATGGAAATGTCGGGCAACTTTAATTATAGGAATTATTGTACTGTGCTTCTCTAATGAATAGGTGGTACCAGCATAGTGAGTGGTGTGACCTAGTTAAAGGAAGGGATTTAGCAAGAATGTACCTCAGAAAGTTACACTCACTAGACCTTCAGAGCCAGAAGGTCACAGTGTGTTCTCTATTCATCTTCTAATTAGAGCCCATACTTCTCCATTATCATTAACATGAGATGAAAATTAACAGTTTTATCCTAACAGAGTTTGAAGGCCAGGTTCTGATTTAATTTCCCTTCAAGTAAGTCTATAAGAATACCAGGGTTAATGTGATTCTGGCACTTTATTATTTCAATAAGGAGTAAACTCCACCCTAGCAACTTTACAGTTCCCGTGACTTTTAGAAATTAATTACAAGAGTTATCTGTACCCTGCGAGCTTGTCAACTTGCTGATATAACTAGAATCTATTTTGGGTGCATGCCATTAAGATACTATAAATGCCATACTTTCTGATTAGTACTATTGTTAGGTCAGCATTTCTAAAGGGACATGGCCTAAAAGTCACCATGACTTTGACAAATTAAATATTTTTCCGTGGCTGAGCCCTCAAAAAAAAAAAAAAAAACCCAACCCACCCTGTTTGAAGGTTTTCTGCTTCTGAGACTTTGTAATTTGGATGAGCTCAGACCCTGAAGGATTTCCACAGTGTTGTGTTCCGTAGCATGATAGTTATAACATCACTTGGCATTTTGCTAGCTGTAAGCATTCATCAGCAGGAAAGAAACAGAGGGTCTAGAGTGAAGACAGCACCAGTGCCCTGGACAAGGTAGTCAACAGATGTTTACACTGTGTTGCTCAGTAGATATACCACCTTGTCTGCTCAGTAGATATACTACCTGCTCTGCTGTTGGTGGTGGAGCTGGCTCCAGCAGATATTTGTATCAGAGGTCTCCAGAAGTCCTTCCTACCAGCACTTCTATGATTTCCAGTGATACAGTGACCAATATTAATTGGGAAGCATATCCAGGACTCTGTGTAAGTCAGGTTCTGCTAGAATTGATCCAGTTGAAAATCTGTATTTTATAATCTGTCTCTGCACTTGATGAGATTATTTCTCAGAGGACTGATTCCTTGTGGCACGAGAGAGTTGGCAGGGACAAGCAACCTCAGGAAGGATAGGGCTTCGTTTTAGAACAGCAGCATGGGTTTATGCCACGCTCAGTTGACCAATATCACAGGCCTTCCCATCTGCCAGACCCTTTCTGTGGGCCTTCTAGACCCACTCCAGAATGATGTTTTGTCAGAATCCTGATCCCTCTTGTGAAGGCTGAGACCTCCTGTGGTTCGTGATCCTCAGCCAGAAGCTGTTATATTAATGACATTGGGCTGTTGAACAGCTGCCAAGCCACAGATCTACAAACATTTGCCTGCTGGAAATTACAATACAGAAAACACATTTGTTGGCCTGCTTTCAAGGCACCTGCAACTGTGAAGGCAGTGGTTCACCACTGGAAACTAACAGTTGCGCATAAGCTCTTGTGAGGGTCTCTAACAACGTGACAGTAGTGTTGGTTACCACCATTTATGTTTTCTGAAACATTTATGAAACATTTATTTCCCACTTAGGGAAGACTGAGCCACAGGTTTTTCCCTGAGGAAAGAAAGCCACCAATCTTTCTCCAGCTCTAAGGAAAGAGGTCATCTGACAGTTTTGATGAAGCTCATGTGAGGAAACCAACCACCTACACAGCCTACACCTTGTCTTTTCTCTGGCATCATGTACAGTTTCAGAATGCTTTCAGGCTGTTAGGAAATTCAGTTCCTTATCTGCAAGGATACACAATTATTTCAGTGGAAAAATTTAAAAGGTAAAAGACTTGCTATGGTGAAAGGATCAACAGGTTCTAGCAGCGTATTGATTGACCAGTGAAGATACCCGCTCACACTGCAGAAATGAACCTGGGTTGTAGAAAAAGGGGAATATCATGGGGCCTACTCAGCCTTTCCAAGGAACTGTACGCGAGTTCAGCTGCAGGCCCTGTCACAGCATTGGGCAATTCACCACAGTATGAAGGGGAATGGTTTTATGTTAATTGCTTTGCATGTAACAAACTAGAGTGAAACTCTAGAATTTAAATGGTTTCCTGCTGACACACAGCCCTGCTTATCCAGGCACCACACGTAGGTCAGCTCTGAAGAGAACCTGGTCTCCAGCTGTGGCTTAGCCCTCCTCTGTGGCCATAGTGTCGTCACCAGCACCCACTAGATGGAGGTCTAGGATAACAAGAAGGAGGCTTCCTAGGCCTGAGAGGAGAGGGCCAGGTGTTGCTTGCCACAAGGGGCTGAAGGGATGTGCCAAAACACAGGACCCTTGAACACAGTCCTAAAAATGCCACAGTGGGGATCACTAAAGTTGCCTTCTTGGGAAAAGCTGATATTTTCTCTTGGAGGAAGCAAGCTGGGTCACTCCAAGTTGTGGCTCGCTTCCAGCAAAGTGTGTGTGTGCAAGGACAACTAAGCCCACTCACAGACACAATGAAATGCCTTAGAAAGGTTCATAGTCTGTAGATCATATCTCTAATTCACTTGAAAAATGAATGCTGCTCCCGAGCTTTGACCCTGCAGGCACAGGACTTGAATCAACAGCTATGAGGAAGTCCTCATAGCTCTGTGAGCAATACGTGACGATGGAGCATGGAAGTGTGAGCAAAGCTTTCAGTAATTAGGGCTGTTCAGGGGCTGAATTAAAAGGCTTCGAAATCTTGCTCACCTCCCTGCGTTGCTGGCAGTCTGGGCCTGGGCTGGGCACAACCTAAGAGCTGAAGCGCAAACAGTATTTCCTCTGCAGCCAGCATGTTGTGCAAGCAGAAAGGGAGTTTTACACCCATTCTCACAGGACTGGAGAGCAACTTTTTTTTTCTAGGACTTAGTTTTCTTGAAGTGATTTCCCAAAGTGGTGGAGCAGTTCTGGCACACAGACCGGTGAGGTGGTGAATCTCCATCCTTGGAGACTCTCAAATTCAACTGGACCAAATTCAACTCAGAAACATGATCTAACTTTGAAGCCAGCCTTGTTTCAAGCAGCAAGTTAAAGTACAAAATGTCCTACCTATACCTTTCTGTGATTCTGCGATATATTTGAACTCTTTCATTCTTAAAAGACAGTCTGAAATGACCTGTGCAAGTAGAAGGGGAAGAGAATGTGGACAGCTATAACTGCATCTGCCTGTCCATCTGAATAGATTCAACATGCTAAAACATGTAAGACCACATTTGTGGCGGTTGATCCTGGAGTTCACTCCCGAAGGTGCATGTGCACAGCTCCAGCCTTCAGAGACCAGCAGCTGATTTTTACTGGAGCATTCTTCCTTCTGAACATAACCACTAGATGGGGAAGCAAGCACTTGATTTTTCACAATTTCTTAACTCAAAACTTTCACTTCCTTGGTTTTGGCTATGCTTATACAATCATTGTCTTCTTGCCTCTCTGTTTAGCATCTCTAAACAGCTATCTGCTCTGGTACCTTGTGCTGTAGAGCCAAACCATGGGATTTCAGTCCATCTGAATTTAGAGATGCTGCACTAGACCACAAAAGAAAGGCCATAGATCTAGAGGCATATATTGCACAGGTTCAGGTCTGCAAAGACTGTGTAGCAGGAGGGTTGTTCTTCCAGGTAAACAATTTAACAGACAAGTTTGCGGATACACCTGCAAACAGTTAATACTTTTGGTCTTTGGTCTCTTCTGTCTTCTTTACCTCCATGATGTTTTTAAAGCTTCTGTAGCAGTCTGGAATATTTTTGCCTGTAACAAAAGCAGTTGAGGCCTGTCTTGGCTTCAAAACACAGTGCTCAAAAAATATCATCAAAAACAATTGGCAAAATTAGAAATATAGACTGTGGACTTTCAAAACTGTAGTGTATATTAAGGAGGAATAAAAGCTTCAGGGTGTGGTGCCGATGTGTCTTATAATCGGTGTCTGTCCCTAAGGACGCTGCTAGTTGGGGCTATCAGCTACCATGACTTTTGCCATGGCAATTTTGTGATTAGGCAGTTAAAATGCTTTCTTGAGAAATTACTGATTATGTGAATTCCAATTTTTATTCTAAATGGCATCTTCCTGGATTTAAGATGTCAGAGAAGAATCTGAAGTAAGCAGAGCACGAGACAGAGAGACAAAGGAATCTGGTGAAGGACCTCTCCAGAAGGGCCCTGTGTGATTAGCTCTGGCTGCAGCTCAGGATAAGTACTTGGTCCTTAAGTGGCCATGCTGAGCAGTACTTTTGTCAACCAGGGCGCTACTCACCAACTACAGCAACCCCGACCCCTCTCAGAACCCCTCCTGCGCAATAACCCAAACACACTCCTCCCTGTTTGACATCCCTGTGCAATTTAGCTCTTGGGAGGCATTAGGCATGAACACCACAAATTTCTGCTCAGCCAAAGTGGATGGACTGAGCTGGGCACATGCTCTCACCCAGAAGGGCCAGGGCACTGGAGATGCTGAGGTCAGGGTGTGGGGGAAGATCCCAAGGTGCTGGGATGGCAGCACACCTGCCCTCACTTCTGAAATCAATGTTCTTTATGGCCACAGGAGAGGGCAGGGGCAGAGGGGCGAGACAACTTGTCAGAAGTCTCCCTTAACACTGCTCCTGCCACTGCATGCACCAGCACAACTTACCTCCAGGAAGATTATAGGAGGCACTGCCCAAGAGACATCACATTGGAGAAACCATGGGGAAACATCAGCACTGTACAGGAAAAGGCTATGGTTGATAATGATAGATTCCTGCAGTGAAAAGATGAGTAACAAACTCCTACATATAGTCAATAGTGATAGATTTCTGCAGTGACACAAGACGAGCAATAAACTCCTACCTCACTGATGAGTTGGGACTACCTCCATCAATTTACCCCTAAAACTTTATTCTGGGGCCAATGAGGGGCATAGCAGCAATGTACCACCTGGGATAATGCAGGCACCTCATGTTGACCAGGGTGGATGATGGCAAATACTCCTGGCCAAAACACACCCTGCACTCCTGGACTGGGCAATGAAAACTTAAAAAAAACAGTGATACTGCATTTGCCACCTCTGCCAGAAAAAGACACCATTCAGGGAGCTGAACTGGATGCCCCTCTGCAACCTGCCCCTGCGAGGCTGTAAGTGTAGGGGTCATTGCAGAGAGACCCCTGAGCTCCAAAGCGCACCTCAGCTCTACCAAGCTTTCTGAAAGGCTTTAAAAGATGGAATAGGCTTCCCTAGAGGATGGCAGGGTCAGACATCAGCAACTGCTTGCACCTGAGTACAAGCACTGCTTTTTGCAGTCCTGTGTGGGACCCAGAACGAGGACAGTGTTTATAACTACAGAGACTGATTCTGGAGCAAAGATGCCCTTATCTCACAGTTACCCATATTAGTAAAGTGACACGCTTTACATATCAGTTCCCACAGTGGCAGTACTCCTTCCCATGGCTACACATGCAGACAGGTATCACCTCACATGCTGAAGATGAACTATTTCACCTGTTTACCTGAGCCTGTTTTCCTCTACATCGCATCTGCTGGTTGCCATTTTCGATTAAAAGCGGGTGAGTTCCCCCTTTTCCAAGCTAAGTGCCAGCATGCAGACTCTCACTCTTGAGCTGCCAGGGTGGGTGACACAAGTTTTCAGTTGCGAGGTTCATGCAGAGGAGGCAACTGTCTCTGTACAATAGAAAGAGTTTCCTGAAAGATGAAAATATTAATTTTAGTCTAAACAAACCCAAAAAGAACTTGCATTTGCTGATGTTTTTTTAACAAAAAACTTTCAGAACTTTTAAAATTCAGTATAAATGTGACCAAAGTGTACTCTCAGCCTCCTTCCTCATTTTTCCAAAACAACCTTACATTGAGTTTCACGGCAATATTCTGTTCAAATCCAGTCTCAGTCTCCAGTTTTAAACAATTAGAAGTGAGCATCTTTTACAAAGACCGTTCAGATCACTGTTGCCATTCTGCTGATGAGGACAGTGAGACACAAATGGGTCCTTCAGGTTCCAAGCAGATCAGAGCCACAGTAAGTGGCTTTCACATGAAAGTTGTTGTAGAGCTGGTCCATGCTACTGATACTTAACTCTAGAGCCAGGAAGAAAACGTCTCAACTGGAGACTTTTTTTGGGGGGGGGTTGTTTGTTCGTTTGTTTGTTTCATTGGTTGGACTAGATGATCTTAAAAGGTCCCTTCCAACCTAGGTGATTCTGTGATTCTGTGATTCTGTGAAAATGAGGTATGTAAGATGCAGGGCAATGGTGGACATCGCTCAGGTACTGTTCTCGGCAAAGCTGCCTGCCTTACACCTCACTGGCCTCAAATAATTAGAAGTACAGAGCTGCTGACTAACTGAGCCTTCCTGTCTTTGCTAATAGTGTGATCCTGACGGAGGTAGGAGGGCTGCAAATGAAGGGCTATAACGAAGGCAGGCTATGAAAAGTGCAGAGTAACTGCGGCTGGTTGCCTCATCAGCTTTTACCCAGCAGAGGTCAGGTCTGTGGTCTGATTCCTGCAAATTAGCTAAGAAGCAATTAAGATTGGTGATCTCCCACCACCTCTCTAGAGTTGCAACAAATTCATTCCACCTCTTCATGCCCTTGGTTTTCTTGGTGCCTCTGTGGTACAAAACATAGTAAAAGTCAGGCAAATTAGTGGATAATGGACACCAAAAAGTCCTAGCTTTCTTTACTTATCCTGCTGAGAGGACTGAAGATTTTGAGAATTACCACAGTCCTGTGTCTTGCTGGTTTATTACAGGACTGTCACTGTGGTCTGTAAGAAGCACTACTAAAAAAAAAAATCCTAAGGAAATCTGAAATGCTTTCAGTTCTAATCACCAGTCCAAGAGGCTTTGCTTTGAGTATTACATCCCCATTCGGATGCCACAGACTTCAGAAAAGATGTGGAACAACTGGAGAGTCCATAGAACGCAAGAGCTGAAAAACATCACCCATGAGGACAGAGAGAAGAGTTTTGAATTGTTCAGTTAGACAGGGATGGTTTCAGTGGTCTCTCCAGTCCATAGCATACAAATCTGTGATTGCATTTCTTCATCTGTGCTTGTTCAGTGCTGCTGAGTCAGTGCTGAGTCCTGCAGATACCTGCCAGCCCTGCCTCACTTTCCTGTTCTGGCTCTGCTTTACCACGGAGTATGTACACAAAATGGATTGGACTCAACAAGGGACCCAGAGCATTCATCACTTGGAATAGCCTGTTAGGGAGATTATACCCCTAAAATATGGGTTTAAACCCTGCCAAGATGGAGCAGAGACCTGAATCCAGATCTTCTGTAGCTCTTGTGAATGCATTCATTGCAAGTGGGCATCTCCAAGAGGTAGATTTATAACTGCCTCTGAACAAAACAGTAAGATATTTATTATCTTGGGGAAAAAAAAAAGAAAAATAATTTATCTATAAAGCTGTTTCTCAAAGGCAGATTATAATAAAGGTGATGTCTCTGTTGAAACAGTGCTGTCATCTTAGACTATTCTTGCATTTTCTAAGGTGACCATTCACTGTAGAGAGATCATTCTTACTCAAGGAGAAATGAAACACTTGCTGAAAATCATTTATACCTGCAGCACCCTGTGATATGGGAGTTGGTGCCACAGCTGATGGCTGCAGAGCCACATTTACACTGTTGTACATGACAGCTGGAGGTCAGATGTGCTGTCTCCACTGGTGACCTGCTGGATAGCAAGACCTGTCTAAAATGATCCCACCGCAGCCTTCAGTGTAACCCTTGTGGTGCCAAGGCAGCCTGAGCTAAGGGGAGCGGTCAGTGTCTTGAAAGAAAAATAATAACACCTTCATCCTTTGGTATGTGGGATATTTAACCACAACAGCATCACCTAAGTGGTCCAGGAGTGCATTCCCAGTCAGGCAGTGCATCTCCAGGATGCCACACAGCAACATGCAAGAGCAAGCACATGGTGAGCAGCTCTGCAGCTGGATCAGCCTGGGCCAGCAGACATGGTAGCAAGCATGGCATCGTCGACATCCCCAAGCTGCATGTCACAGCTGTAGTGTTCAGATCTGGGGACGGAGCCTGTTTGGCCTTTCCCAGAGACCCTCTAGCATGAATGTGTGCTCTGTGAAGGTCCTCCTGTTTTGACTTTGCAAATGGTTCATTATTACTAGCAGACAGCATTATTATCAGTTGTAGTCACTTTTATCCCAGGACAAGCTCTGTCTCTCTCAGCTCTCGGTGTTGCAAGACCTGGCTTCAGGCCTCCGGACTCCTTTCTGCTTTTCCCCTCCAGCAGCTCCTGCTGCCATCAGCTGCCACTGCCCAATGTCCCCGGCAGCAAGGGGACGGACTCTGAGCCCTGCGAGCCGTCTGCTCTCACCGGGTGCTGTTGGTCACAGTGCTCGGCCAGGAGATAGCCCTGCATCCTGACTTGTACTGACCCTGGCTGCCAGCCTGGCCCCGTGACACAGCGGGGGGGGGGAGGGCAGCAGGGCCACGCACGTCACAGGCACAAGGAGGAATAAGGAGCAAGCCATGGATGTGATGCTTGTGGCTAACTGCTCCTCTCCAAAGGATTTCTTTCCATCTTGAGCTTGGTGCCTGGCTTTACTCTGCAGCTGGGAGTTTGCAGATGCTGTCATTCAGCCTGAGCAAGCAGAGGTTGGTTCCTGAGCAAACCTGGGCTCCCCGCTGCATCCCCAGCCCTCCACAGGCTTTGCTCCAGGTCTACAGCCTGAAGGTTACATACGGTGAGAACCCTGACCCAGGGGGTAATACTGTTAATGGGTAATACTGTTAATAGGTAATACTCAGATTTCTGCTCAGTTTTGCATGAAGAGTTTGTTATTCATACAGGAGATCCCAAATGTGGGCACGACTCCTGATCCAGGGAAGGATTAAAGGTGCTAAGGGACTTACAAAAATCAGGAAATACTCTTTCTTACTTCTGGTTTTCAGAGATTTTGTGCCATTTCCCAGGAATAGGTAATCAGGGATATTTCTAATATAATTTGTTACAAACTTTAACAAATCCAGATTCTCACACGTTTCTGACCTTTGAGAAGCAGCTTTGATTTTGGGCTTCCCTAAGTAAGGGCAGATTACTGTGTCGCTGCACTCAGACTAGTCTTTCACATTTTCTACAACAGCTATGCAAGATACGCATATTAACCAGAACTTAAATAATTTTTGTACTAGATCCCTGGAAATGTTGGTTAGGCTGGGTACGCATTGTTCTTTAAACTTCAGTCCCTCTTCTGATAACATACTTCAAATTAGCTGACCTAAAAAGTCCTAACAGACTTCCTCCATCAACCGTTTTTTTGAGGCAATATTTTATAGATGTGGATGAAACTTATATATGCATCTGAAAACCTGTCTAACGGGAAACATATCATGGAATTGAAGCCTTATTAAATAACTGTTACTTAGTACCCAAGTAAAACCCTTCAGAGGTCACTGCTTGCCTGCACCTCACTCCGCTTCTTGTCAGCGCCCAGGTTATTGCTGCAGGTAGACATTGGGCACTTTGGATAACTGTGGAGCTGCTTGTTCTGCGTTTCCTTGTGCCTCCCGTGGTGAGAAGCAG
Source organism: Gallinago undulata (assembly GCA_026546715.1). Classification (NCBI taxonomy): domain Eukaryota; kingdom Metazoa; phylum Chordata; class Aves; order Charadriiformes; family Scolopacidae; genus Gallinago; species Gallinago undulata. Next base: position 1,287,897 of record JAOTQQ010000014.1, read on the forward strand.
TGGGGCTCCCTGTGGTCGTTAGCAAGGGAAACACTCCGTGTTTTAGGAGCGTTACAGGGAAAAGTCTGAATAATGTTTCATTCTTGATCTGCTGCTTAAATCCAAAGGTTTGTGTATTATTTCATTGCGTAGTGTTGTAAGGAAACCAGCAATACTACATTTAAAGTGTGAAGCATAGTTTCCAGGGCTTACAACTGTCTAATTCCCATGGGATTCATTCCTATTGGCCAGTGCTGGATGTATACTGGTGACCCAAGTGACATTGTAGCATGAGGCTTTCTGCCCAGACACTTGCAGGCTTTTGTCACCTTCTAACAGGGGATTAAACAAAGCTACAGCAAGCCCTGATGCAAATTTGGAACCGGGGGGGGGGCAGAATGTGCCAAGAAGAGAGAAAAATGTGGGCAAATAAGGTGGAGAGGGCTGGGAGCATACAAATGCCTTCAGATTGTCAGCCAGTCAGGATTCTTTCAGTGTTGAAAGGCTAGAGTTTGTCAGCATTACTTTATAATTCATGGTTTGATAGTCTTTAAGCAGAGACTGTCTGAAGTTGTTTGACCAATTTTATGGAAGTTAGCAGGTTTTGAGTTAATATGGGGTGAGGACCTCTGGGGTCTAGACCTAGGACCTGATCTGGGTCCTAGGACGCTGAGGTGCAAGGAGTGAGAGCATCAGAGGAACTGGTTTCTTGTGCTCAGCCTGGCCAGAGCTGAAGGAGAGGTCAGTTCTGCTGGCATACCCATGCCGGAGCCTCACCCTTCGTGTCACTCTGTAGCAGTACTAAAAAAATAGGTTATACAGCAGAGAAAGGAGGCAGGACACTGTTCCAGAGCTACCTCTTATCGCAGTAAATGAGGGCTGAGCAGATAGTGCAGGTATCCTGGAAAGTGTGGCACAATTCATTGTAGCAAAGCAGAGTAGTAGCCTGGTGAGCAGAGTAACACACTGCTGGCAAGGTTTGCTTCCCAAGTGCTTCAACATGGTCTGCTGCGATGAAGAGGAGTGGAATTTTCCATCTGGTTAGTCAGACTGCATGTGCCACACTCCCGGCTCCCCACCGTGGCTGCCTGCAGATGCCTGTTTAGCTGCAGGCTATGAACTGTGAGATTTCTCAGGGGCTTCTCCTAGGTCAGGAACAATCACGGGAAAAGTAGATCAGAGAGCTCACAGAGGAGGTGGCCTGATAAGCTGGGAACGTGCCTTCCCTTTGGCTCAGTTTCTGTAATGAGCTGTGAGACAGTTTGCATTTCCTCTGTTGACAGGGTGCAGCCAGCACCTCTCCAGCTTCTCTGTGCAACGACTTGGGCCCTGTGTGTCTGCCTGGCACCCATGGGCGTGTGGGGCCACCACTTTACCCACCCGCTTTAGGATCCATGATAGGGGATGAGAGAAAACTCCCTGTCTGGGAACCTAGCAAGGGTGCTGGGTTAGAGGCAGAAGGGATCCCGCAGGGTGGGATTGCCCGTACAGCCATGCTGCCCGTGGGCAGGAGACAGCCAGCTGGGAGCACCCTCCGCTCCTGCAGAGACCTTCTGAGTCACAGCCTGGCGCTGTGTGTGCACCCTTCCTGCCTGTGCCAGGGGGACACTCACATCAATTTGTGCAGTCCCAGTGAAGGGTGCCCCCCACCAAATGGGGCAAAACTATTGCTGAGACACCAGCGCTGGAGAACTGTTTGAGGGGAAGGCCATAATTTCCCTTGCAATACTTCAAAGTGATCAAAGATGTAAGAGAAGGCAAAAAGCTTATGAAGCTCAACCTATTCCCTGTTAATGTGAAAGCTGGTTTATTGATTTAACACTGGACTAATATACCTCTAAAAGAGTGATCTGATGGAGAACTTGCTGAATGTGCAAGATGCAAAGATAGGTAGATAGCTAAATATGACTTTGATATAAGATACCATTCTATGCCTACAAAGGCAGGACATGCATCACCTGCAGTCCTTAAGAGGAAATTCTATCTTTCTGATACAGCTTCCAGGAGATGCTCCACATTGGGAAGATGTGAAGATTCCTGATGGATGCAGGAAACTTTGCATTCTCCACTTGCGGGTCTTAGGGCAAGTTTCTACCCCAAGGTCAACAGGTGTTCTATCAAAATTAGGAGCCTAAGAAATATGGTAGAAGGGTGTCATAAAAAGAGTGAAATAAAGTCTCTCCAGAAGAGAGATAGAGCATGCTTTTCCTAAAGAGAACTTGAGAGAACTTGAGTCCATCAGGGTGGCTGAAAGCAGCTGGTTTTAGCAATTCAGTGAAGGAAAGCCAAAGGTGTAGATTCCCTCTAGAGCTCTGCTTTCTGTAGTTTTGAGTCCTGTAGTTTTGAATTCTTCTCCTTCCAGAAAGCCAGTGAATTACTGGATAGATTCCCAATGGAAATCAAATTGCAAAATCAGACCCCAGAAGTCAACACAATACTTGGGTCTGTAGTCCGAGACCTCACTTGGGAGGAGAAGAGGAGGAACCACATGAATCTACACTGAGGGAAGCAATGATTCCCCTCAGAAGAAGAAGAGGAAGTGCTGCTGTCCCAGTGAGTGCTGCAGGATCATCCCCCTTGACTAAGCTTTTCATATGCCAGATCTCATTTGCATTTTAGCTTCTAAGACTGTGTGCTGTATGCCTGAGTGTCTGCATATCCACATTGATTAAGCTACAGCCTCTTGGTGTGTTAATGTCAGTATTACCATTAACATTAGTAAGTTCAGTTTAGCTCCTCTACAGCAGCAGCTGACTGCTTCTTCCTAATTATCATGCATAATTTACTGGGTCAGGTAGACCCAGGCTTATATAATTTGCCTGGAATTATGGTGAATTCATCACCACCAGAAGAGAGTAATGCAGGTTCAGAAATTTTTCTAAATAGTATATTCCACTTAAAAGATAATTAATTAACACAGGGCTATTCCTGTCCTGAAAAAGGAGGTCAGACTAGATGATCACAATTGGTCCCTTTTGTCCTTGTAATACATATACACATATACAGCATTGGGAGCTGTTGGAGAAGAGCACAATGCCAATGGTAATACCACACAGAGAATGCCAAAGAAAATGGGCCAAGTTAAATTTGGACAAATATATCATCAGAGCAGCAGAATTAAAGCATTTCCACCCTGTTTTCCCAGCTCAGAGAAGGCAGACTTAGCCACAGTAGTATCATACCAAGCTATCTAAAAAAAACAGTAGGGCTTTTTGACTTTCTCTAGTTTGTACAACTCACTCATGTAGAATGCCCAGAAGAAAGGCAGATGCTGTCAGTGGAAAGCCATGCAAGCCATTCCCCTCAAGTAATTAATTGCCAGTTGGACATTTCAGGTTATTAATATGGAGCAGGGTGTACATGAAGGTGTAGTAGTGCAGTGTCTCATCTGCAGGAAAAAAAAGCATGCTCAGAACAAATAATAATTGTGTGTTCAGAGGGCTGTTGCTGCCACCAGGAAATATTCTTTACTATTTATGTATTGCTTGGCTGCCTAAAAATTGCAAACAGTCTGGTATACCCTACACGCAGCTCTGCAGCTTCCTCTCAACACAGATACTCTTTCAGTTTTGGCCTTCCTGCTGTCCAGTGGGATGCCACCACCCTGCACTGAAGATTAAAATTCCCCCTCCATGGTTTCTCAAGGACCTGCTAACGTCACTCAAGCCAGAGACTGTTCCAGAGTGATTGCTTCCAACCTAATAACCTGTGTTTCCTGAGCCCAATGCTTGTTGTGAAATTAGCTGGGATTCCCTTCTCCCCAACCATTCTTGGTTGCCCTGTCCCCCCCAGGCCGTGGTGGCAGGGAGGCTGGGGAGCTAGGGAAGAGCAGCAGGAAAGAGCTGATGGGGAGGGAACGGAGCAGAGAAAGGGCAAACTGAGAAAAACTCTGTGAAGGTGAATATCCCTGGAAAAGACCCTGGATGATGAAGAAACCACCTCAGATTTGATCCTCCCTATTTGAAAAGCATCACTCAGAAGAAAAGGAGTGAGATCAAACAAGGCAGGAGATGAAGGGATAAGAACAGATCTCATTATTTTCACTCTGTTATGGGCTTTCAGCTAACCTGGCAAGAATTGCCTCATGCTGAGCAGATACTGGTTTTCAGAAATAAGGGTGTGGAGAAAGGGACAGGGAAAGGCCCAGCCATCATATGTACCTTGGCTTCTCCCTCCATCCCAGACGGATGGCAAGGCACATCCATCTTCTGCTGTACAGAACACTACCCTTCTCCACAGCAGGAAATACTCTCATTGAATTAATTTGCATGTGAGAGTTTCAATAAGAAATAATGTCTTTGTCAGAGCAATACCTAGGCTGAGGTGCTGAATGCCTTCTCTGCCTCAGTCTTTAGCAGAGGAGTAGGGTGTCCCCCGAGTCCCCAGACCCCTGAGCCAGCAGTGAGGGGTGGGGAGCAGAATGAAGTCCCCGTAATTCTAAGGGAGATGGTGAGGGACTTGCTCCAAAACCTCAACATAAACAAGTC
>JAOTQQ010000014.1:1293587-1312427 GCA_026546715.1 Gallinago undulata
CCACCAACACCCCCAAGTCCTTCTCCTCAGGGCTGCTCTCCAGCCATTCTCCGCCCAGCCTAGGGTTGTGCCTGGGATTGCACAACCCAGGTGCAGGACCCTGCCCTTGGCCTGGTTGAACTCCATGAACTTCACACAGGCCCACCTCTCCAGCCTGTCAGGTCCCTCTGGATGGCATCCCTTCCCTCCAGTGTGTTGACCGTGCCACACAAGTTCTTTCTTTAGAAGGAACCGGTTTATGGCATGAAACCTAAATCAAGACTCTTTAAATATGTCAGGCAGAGCAACTGCTTGGCAGTTTGTAGTGCCAGTAGAAAAGCATGGGGCTGGAAGGGTCAGAGGTGGATTAGGGCAGGGAAGAAAAGCTAAATGACTCCTCACGCCTGTTGTCATGCTGTGGGATTCTGGGTGCATTTCCACCAGGGAACCTTTTTGGAAGGGAGCCGGGGACTCATTCTCCAGTGGAATTGTCAGTAAAGTTTGTTAAACAGTTTGACAAAAGTGGTGTTTTTAAGACTTCAGACATCACCAGAGCAACCCCATTAGGCATCTGCAGTTCACACTGCCTGGGTCTGTATAGTAAAATACAGAGATTTCTTAAAAAATGTACAAAACAAACTCACACAAACTCCTGAAGCAGAACTCCTCCTCGAATTGTGTTCCCTGTGCACCTGGGAGAAGCAGGGAGCATGAGCTGGGATTCAAAATAGCTGAAACGTCTCAATCACATACACTCTCAGCAGAACCAAGGAGAAAATGAGGGCACTTTTGAATGACAGAAACTTCAGGAGCTCACAAAAGTTTGTCTCACTCACCAGTTGAAGCTACTCAGTCAAAAATTTGGAGTAATAATTTTTGTCATCAGATATACCACACGTTGGAGGTTGTGCCACCATCCAACAAGACCTGCACAGGCTGGAGAGCTGGGCAAAGAGGAACCTCATGAAGTTCAGCAAGGGCAAGTGCAGGGTCCTGTACCTCGGAAGGAATAACCCCATGGACCACTAAAGGTTGGGGGTGACCTGCTGAAGGGCAGCTCTGCAAAGAGAGACCTGGGAGTCCTGATGGACAAGGTGACCATGAGCCAACAATGTGCCCTTGAGGCCAAGAAAGCAAATGGTCTCCTGAGAGCCATTAAAAAGAGTGTGGCCAGCAGGTGGAGGGAGGTCATCCTCCCCCTCTGCTCTGCCCTGGAGAAGCCACATCTGGAGCACCGGGACCAGTTCTGGGCTCCCCAGTTCAAGAAGGACTGGGAGCTGCTGGAGAGAATCCAGCAGAGGCTACGAAGATTCTCAGGGGCTGGAGCATCTCTATTAAGAGGAAAGGCTGAGAGCTGTGGGACTGTTTAGTCTGGAGAAAACAAGACTCAGAGGGCATCTCAATGGCCATAATGGGTGGGTGGCAATTGGATGGGGCCAGAGTCTTCTCAGTGGTGCCCAGTAATAGGACAAGGGGCAATGGGCACAAGCTGGAGCATGGGGGAAAATTTCTTTCCTGTGAGGGTGGCAGAGCCCTGGCAGAGGCTGCCCAGAGAGGGTGTGGAGTCTCCATCTCTGGAGACATTCAAACCGGCATGGACACATTCCTGTGTGACCTGCTCTGGGTAGACATGCTCTGGCAGGGGGTTGGACTGGATGATCTCCAGAGGTTCCTTCCAGCCCCTACCATTCTGTCGTTCTTTGATATACCATTCTTTAACTACCACTTCCATTGTCCCATCAGAAATTCTAATCAAAATGTGCTGGCAAGTGCTGCCAGTGACAACTACATCACATGCTTTTTAGCCCCCCTTGGGCTAAGGATCATCAAGGATGATGCACCATAGCAGCCTGGATACAGGGAGACACTGCAGAGCTTCATGAGAGCTGCAGTCTGTCCAGCAAGGTAAAAAAATTATCATGAGAGGCACTCAAATGAAGAAATATTATAGCTCAGGTGGGAGTTGATTTACATCAGTCTGATCCAAACCAAAACATTTATTTGCATTTCTGAATTTTCTTGATCTTCATGTGTTGCAAGAGTTCAGATTTTGACTTTTTGTTCCAAAATAGGGCAAAATAAATGTTGAAATATTAGCATTTCCTGTAGCAATTAAATTGTTATTTGAGCAGCTCTGTGAAACACAAAGGAGATTCATTTGCAGAAACTCTGCTAACTTGGAATGAAGGTCACAGCTGCATAAGTGCCTGCTGGTCTCTGTGCCAAGTGCAGGACACAAAATTAATCCCAACCCCCAAATTAAGGTTACTGTAACAAGGAGAATAAGACCACTGAATTGCAAAATCCAGGGAAGGGAGGGTTGTAGGATTGCTTAATATACAAGAAAATCACATCTTCCCCCAGGACAAAAACTGGGAATATCCTAGTGGCTTTATACAGTCCAGCAGAAAACATCCATGTTCCTAAGACGCATCTAGGTAAGGACGGGTCCCATACATCCTCCCAGTCGTCTGCATGGTCAGGTGACAGGGCTGTGTGCACTTACACCTGCAATTCCTTACAGCATGCTCCTTAAGGAGTGTTTTTGTCAGCAGTTCAGATAAACTGAGCCCTTTCAAAAGGCTAATGCAGTAAGTGCTTATTGGAAGACAGTGGAACCAGGGGTTGGTGGACACAGCTATCTGCTTGGGGACTTCTGACGCAACCCCACAGCCTCAATGCCTTATCCAGGTTGTGTATAGCAAACTGAAATGGCCACAACTGCTGACAGAGATTCACCGGTGGGGTTTTTCCCTATCATTACATCATGGATCAACACTTAGTCCATCTTTAGGTGTTTTGCTTTTTAAACATCAATGTCTTTCTTAAAAAAACAGAGATGATAAAGAAGTAGCTGTTCTGCTGGACCTGCAAATGTCTCTTTTAGACACACAAACCCTCTGTAAAAATCTGTCTCAAGAGTCCTTTGCCCAGAACTTTACTAGTTTAGGACTGAGGTCTAAGTTGTGCTGAGATACAGACTGAGGGCATGTTTAAAGAAGGAATGGGTGCAAAACAAACTGCCCTGTCCCTATGTAACATTTTTAATCTGCTTGTGAGATTAGCATAAATCATTTTCAAAGGTTGCTTTGTGGAGAAAATCACCAGGGAGCTGATTTGGGAAGACTATTTCAAGCTGTTTCACAACAGGCCCTTCCTTTATCTTCAAATGGCTGTGCAAGGATGGCATCAAAAGACCACTTTATAAGGTGACTAAGTGACGAGGCGCAGTTGTCATGTCTTTTCTTATTGCCTGTCACAAGGGTGACATTGTGAGTTTCCTTTTTACCCACTGTTGATAACTTACAGTATCACGTGGCCTCTGTGCGATGTGGATGATCAAGTGTGCACTCAGGGAAAGAGGAGAGACTTGGGGGGTATCTCACCGAGGATTTTGTTCCCCAAGTGTTTCTCCACCCTAGAAAGACTTTGCCTGAGCATCAGGCATCTCTGTCCAGAGGGAGCTGAGCTCTTCACCCCCTCCATAGCTTCAGACTGCTGCTCTGAAGATGTCTGGAAATGGCCACATGTGCAAGTCGAAATGAAACATGAAAAAAGTTGCTGAAGGAGAAGGTTTAGGGCGTTCACCACAGTGACTTTATGGCTGAAAAAGGCCTAGAGGTATTAACCTGGGGATTAAAAAAATGGGTAGGACTTAGCACAGATTCTTGGAGCCCAGATGAACTTCAGGGATAGGAAGTCGAAAGGGACAATTATTCACTGTCAGCCAACCATTTCTCCCCGAGGTAGATTCAGGGATTCATGCAGAGTGTTTGAGGGACGGCCAAGTGCATGGCAGCTCTGCCCCTCTCTGGGTAGTGCCAGAAATGCACTGAGCACAAAGAGTGCTCGTTTCTGCAGGTCTCTGAGCCTCCGGCAGACAGCCGCCGTGAAGTCAGGCACCTTTCTGTAAGAGAAGCTCCTGGCTAAGCCACTGAGAGAAGCAGGGGCATGAGGAATAAGAGATGTCCTTTCTCTGGATGGCCCCACTCGTGGCTGTTGTTGTGGATCCAGCAGAAGGAGCAGAGGAGACCAGCCAGGTACCAGTCTGTGCCGCTGCGATTTGCCTCCTTCCCCCTGTGGCTGGAGTGGCTCTCAGCCACATTTCTGCAGGAGCGTTTTGGGTGCATGGTGCCAGCAGAGTGCTGGAGTCTATTCCTCCTAACCAGAGACATTCATTTTGGAATAAAATTGTCTTCCTGTGTAGCCCATTCCAATATGCACTTTGCTGGAAAGGTGACTGAAACTTTGCAGGGTACAGGACTTGGGTTTCCAGCCCCAGATGACGCTTGCATGACCTGAGACCTTGTGCAGCCTTCAATAGGAAGATTAGGGCCATTTCCTCCATTTACATGTGAGCAAGCAAGTCGTGTGAAGACCAAGGAATTAGTTGGATGCAGACAGTGTGTCCTTGTCTCCCAATGCAGCAATGGCCTGTGACTGTGCCAACTTGGCAGATGAAGCAAGTTAAAACAAGGGAGAATGACAAAGGTAGTCAAGGCCCCAGGCTGCAAATAGCCCGTCGGGCAAAGCCCCATCTAATGACTGTCCTAATTTACTGTTGGACTTGATGATCTTAAACATCTTCCAGCCTAAATCACAGAATGATAGAATGATGGAATCACAGAATCATAGAATAGTTTGGGTTGGAAAGGACCTTTAAAGTCCATCCCCCCTGAAATGAGCAGGGACATCTTCAACAAGACCAAGTTGCTCAGAGCCCCAACCAACCTGGCCTTGAATGTTTTCAGGGGTGGGGCATTGACCACCTCTGGGCAACATGGGCCAGTGTCTCACCACTCTCAGTGTAAAAAAATTTTTCCTAAGATCTAGTCTAAATCTATTCTCCTTTATTTTAAAGCCATTAGCCCTTGTCCTATCGCAACAGGCCCTGCTGAAAAGTCTGTCGCCATCTTTCCTGTACTCCCCTTTAGGGACTGGAAGGGGCTCTAAGGTCTCCCCTTCTTTTCTCCAGGCTGAACAACCTGAATTCTCTCAGCCTTTCTCATAGGAGAGGTGTTTCTATGATTAATGTCTGCAAAACACCAGTTGGTGTTGGGAGTTCCTTCCTGTGACCTGGGCTGAAGAGGTCTAGCGATCCTCTTCCCACAGAGTCTGATTGGGGGACAGGCTTGGGGGGATTTCAGTTCCAGGACTCTGTCAGATGAGCCTGATACTTAAGCTTTGACCGGCTCCTTGCTGGATGAGTTCAGACTCTGTGCCAAGTTGGAGCTGCAGACCTGGTGCGTGGCTGTTGGCATGCCGAAGCTGGAGCACACAGCAAAGCCCCTGCACTGGTGCCACCTGAATTAATGAAAAGGCTACTGTCAGGAAACAACTGATGTGTCCTCTGTGAGTCACATGTCTGGTAGGAATAGAAACAGAGGTGCTGTTGTAACCTTGGTGCTGGGGCTTGTTTTTTGGACATAATTTTTCATGCTGCCCCATTCAGAGCCCAGGACTGGCTGTGTGATGCTCACACCTGCAACCTGGCTGGTATATTAACCTGGCATAGTGCATTAATGGAAGTTTTGAAATGTGGGACTTCTACCAAAGAAACTGGAGAAGAAACCAATATTTAAGAGATCAGTGAGTAAAATGGAAGTTTTGCCCAGTTCCTTGACAGCAAAGTCTGGCTCCCTGACAAACCGTGTTGCTCGTGTATTTCTTTTGCATGTGCAGTGATTTGATTCCTCCTTGTGACTCACCCAGTACAGCAATGGGAAATGACAGCAATTCGGCTGAGGCACAGACACATGTCCACCTCCTCAAGCAAACCCCAGGGCTGTGTCTGGATTTCTGAGGTCCTGCATACACAGCCTGGGCTGGTGAAGGACCTGCTGGTTCACAGCATCCAGCTGTTGCTGCTGGATGGATTCCGGCATGGAGCCCTACGTGTGGAAGGACCAGACCGAGGGGCAGGGTGGGATCTGGTTCCCATTTAACAGCTCGCCCAGCACTCTGTCACTGCTCCTTCTCTTTTCAGCTTGTGTGAGGAAGCAGAAGAAAGTGCAAAACCACAGCAGTGTTAAATCCAATATAGACCATATGCAACATCATGGTGACAGGTGCTTTCTGTCCTCTAGTCTCCTGCAATCGTCAAAGATTTTTTCAGTCTCCTCCTACATGCCACTCCCCCACCCCCTGCTGCTATGTATCCTGAGCATATTACAGTCTTCCTTTCCCCTCGCAGGAGGTACTGCTCAGAGCTCTCCACTAACGCTGTACCTTTCTAAGAAGAAAATCCTGCATCCTGCCTTTGAGCTTAAAGAATTAAAGAACGAAACAACTCAGAATAATCCCCCAAGACGAAAAAGAACTGCTGTCCTTCCCGTGTGACAACTAGCACTTGTTCCAGGTAAGTGGTTTTGTTACAAAATCTGAATGCATGAATAAGAGCTGTCCAGGGACTGAAGCAGGACAGGAGGATGGCAGATTTCTTTGGGCATACACATGGGAGAGCAGCAGGAGAAACTTTCACCCTGCTCTAGGACAGGGGGCTGCGCAGAGGGGAGTGCTGTGAAAGTGGGACTGTATGCTCTGGGCTGGGGTGAGATGCCTGGAGAGCAGCTCAAGAGAAACAACCTTCCTGCAGGACATTACCATGAGTAGGGAGTGGTGGAGAGAGCAGTGCTTGTCCTCGCAGTGTTGGACTTAGGCCACAAACCAGGTGATCAGCTGGTAATCACTGGTGGGCTGTAATTCCTGCCCGTTGCAGATTGCCTTCCTGTTAGCTGCTGCTCTCTCCCAGAGATGGGTCAGTGGCTGGACCCTGGGCAGATCCATTCTCCTCCTGGGTGGAGTTGTGGTAGGAGTTGGTGGGAAGGAGCTGGCTGCAGGTAATAAATGGAAAATGGAGATGCCCTGGCACTTCACTGAGCCGAAAGCCCTGACGGGCTGCTATAGCAACACAAAGATGAGTTCACCCCAGCTGGGCTTGTGGATGGAAATTTTCAGCGTAGGCACTTTGACTGCATTGCTTTCAGCTTGTACTGCCCTTCCCAAGGGTGGGCAATGGGCCAGGCTGCATGAGGGGTGAGGATGCCCCCAGCCAGGAGGTCTGTGAGCCCTCTCTTATCCTGGTTCTCAAGACTGAAAAAACTCATCTAATAGTGCAGTGGCTGGATTCAACGCTGCTGACCACAGGCTCTGAGCTACTGATGGGCAAAAGTGAGGGAGTGAGACATCCACTCCTCCCTTGCCATCGTTGCAAATATGGTCCCTGCAAAGCACTTATTTTACGCAGCTGCTGATGGAGTGACTGTAGCTTCCTACTCTGGAGTACCAATGATCTGCCCAGAAGCAAGCAGGACTTGATAGCTGCTGGCTGCAGTTGTCAGGCCACTGAGCAGAGTCCTGAGGGTGAAGCATGGCCTTGCTTGCCTTCCCTTCAACAGCCTGGCACATCTCTTCCTTGCAGGCACTGAGCCTTCCCTCCTTCCATGTAAGAACTGGCTGTTTAACTTCTGCTCTCTCACTAGGTGACCCAGCACCAGAAGCTGGGTCAGAACCAGACTAGTACAGCTTTCTCAGTGACCCCTTGCCTTGCCCCTCCACGTCTGCCTAGCTTGTGCAGAGCTCTTCCCAACGCCTCTCTCCTGCCTCCCTTTTCTCCCCCTTGGGGTGCTTCCCCACTGCTACCTGTGGAGACTTCCCTCCTTGTTCATTTTTAAGTGGAATATAATAGCACAGTTTCCTTGGAGACAAGAGGAACAGTAGACTCAAAAGTGCTGATTATTTCACAGTCTCTAGCTGTTTTTCAGCAACAACAGAAACAAAGAGTTGTGTTAGCAGAGGGAAGAGGGAGCCTGGGGTAGCCGTTGTCGGGGAGGACATCTGACTCTGACATGCTTTTCCAGTGTCATCCCTTTAGCAGCAAGGCTTGCCCGAGTGTCACGCTTGGTGCCCATGGCAGTGGTGTGACAGTACACACTGTACTGGTGCTTTGGGCTTGTATTGCCCTTCTTCCCCCAGTCCCTGGAGGCTGGTAAACCTGGGAGAGACTTTGCGGTGGGCATTTCTAATTTGGCTGACTTCTGTCAGTCCCAGGAGTAAAAACTGACTAATTAGGTTAACCCCTTGTGTGTTCTTCTATGCAGACATTAGCAATACAGGGCAATGATGTAAAGCACCAGCATTTCAATCATTGTCTCCCATCCATTTCTTCTGAGGATTTGTCCCAGAAAAGAGCCTGAACCCCCTAAAGACTGGAGGTCTCCTCTGCTGTGTTGGCCACACAGTTTTTTGCCTTCCTTGCTGCTGGCTATGGGATAATGGGCTGACATCTCTTGGACATGCTAACAATCAGAAAGCCACTCCAGTGTGCTATACGCAGGCAGAGGGAGCAGGGCATGAGCTGATTTGTGATGCTCTGCCTCATGAGAGAACAAAGTGCAGGGCAAGAAGGCAGATAAAGTCTTCACTTAAAGTTTGCATTTACTTTCTTGAACCCCACCCACCATGGCAAGAGTGCCCTGTAAGGCCATATCCTGCCAGTGGTCAGGACCTTCCTTGTCCCAGAGGAGTATCTCACAGTGGATCATCTTGACCGATAGCTCCCCCTCAGCCGAGATCTGTCCAAGAGCCAAAAATGGCAACTGGCCAATTCCATGAGTGGTATTTTAATGTTTATCTTTCGGTGTGGTGCAAGAGTACTGTGCAGGGGTTAGCGGGTTAGAGAAGCATAGGGAACCAGAGCATAGCCCTGTACTAATTATACATGTAAATCAGCTCCAGGACACTGCCAAGGGTGGGGTGCATCAGTGCTGTCTGAAAGGTCCTGTAAAGCCTTGTCTCACAGCACATCAGCAGAAGATGGGGGATCACAGCATGGCTGAGTTTGGCAGGGACCTCTGGAAGTCATCTAGTCCACTCCCCCTCTGCTGAAAGCAGAGTCAACCATAGCTGGTTGCTCAGGACCATGTCCAGTCGGCTTTAGAATATCTCCAAGGATGGAAACCCAACAACCGCTCTGTTGTTCCAGTGTTCAGTCTGCCTTACAGTTAAAAAGCCTTTCCTTGTGCTTAAGAAGAATTTCCTGGTACTTCAGTTCATCTTCACCACCTCTCATCTGGTCACTGGGCGATACTGAGAAGGGTCTGGCACTGTCTTCTTCACATCCTCCCTTCAGGTACACATTGATAAGATCCCACCGAGCCTTCTCTCTTCCAGGCTGAACAGCCCCAGCTCACTCAGCCTTTCCTCATGGGAAATGCTCCAGTCCATTCATCATCTTCACAGCCGTTCCTTGAACACTCCAGTGTGTCCACAACTCTCTTGTACCGAAGAGCCCAGCACTGGACACAACACTCCAGGTGTGGCCTCACCAGTGCTGAGCAGAGGAGAAGGATCACCTCCATAGACCTGCTGGCACAAACACAGCAGTTTCTGGACACTGGTCCTACCTGGGGACCAGAGAGCTCTGGGGTGCCAGGGGTGGTGTACTGAATGGAGGCCCTAAGAAAAGACTGCATTGTTGTTAGTGATTTGCAAGCATTTAGTTTCATCTGGACTGTATAATGTAGTCAAATGCATTTCCTCTTCACCCAGCACGGTTTGACCCTGACTGTTGCCTGGACAAAACCAGACCAAAGACTTTCTCCAGTTTCCCCTCATGCTAAGAAAACTCGCGGCCTGGTGACCCCAGAGGCTGCTGCCCGTGAGGGGAGTGAGGGCAGAGCTGTGCCCAGCCATGGCGCAGATGGAGTTCCCATGCACTTAAATGTAGTTTCTGTTCCTCTGGTGAAGGAGCGCTAAGGCACACGGAGCTCTGGTTACAAACACAACAGGGAAACAGGTTCCCCGTAGGAAGCACAAACTCTGTTCCTGGCAGAAACTTAGATCATCACTGCTACGCAGAACGGACCTTCTCTGTCCTGTCCTCTGCCATGCAGAACCAGGCTTTCTCTCAGCTGTGTAGCTCTGCAGATGCCGATGACCCCTCCAGTTCCCCCAAGTCCTCCCCCAGACACAGCCCTATGGACACACAGCACAGGCACTACCCCGATTCTGACACTGCTCCTGTGGGGCTCTGCAGAGCGACCCCAGACACCGGGAAGGAGGTAGGCAGAGAGTCTTCGTGCCTGCCCAGCGCACAGAACGGCTTCATGGCCCATGTGTTCCTGCAGAAAGTCTCCCCTTGCCCCCCGCTGGCAGTCAGAGCACTGCTGGGGGCTCCCAGCGATGCCAACTGCCTCAACACACAACTGCAAAATCTTTCGCTGCATGAAAAAACCTTCAGAAATATAGCCTGCTTCTTGATGGCACTGTTTGAATAACTGAGGAACATTTCAGTGATGGCAGCTTTATGAAAAGTCAAACATAAGCTGATTTTTTTCTGAAGATCAGCCTCTAGAGAAAACAAATAAGAATAAATTGAAGGCTTTCACAGTTGCTTTCTTTGAATCTGAGTTAAATGCAAAATTCCTTCAGCAAGCAGCTTAAAATTTGCCCCAACAATTTCATTTTTTTCTGTTGTTGTGACATAGCAGACGTGCATGTAGATTTGTGAGTACTAAAAGAAAGCATATGATTTTGAGCATTTAATGCTTTTGAGCATTTCATGTTGCATCATAAAAGCTGTATTATTCCCCACAAGCATAATTTCTGCCTGGGCACTTTATTGCAAGACAAAGTCTGAAATGTCAGCCCTGTACCCGCAGGGGCCAACTCCAAATACCTGGCCTCCAGGAAAGCCTTGTCAGGGAGCAGAATTCATGACTGGGAGCCAAGAACAAGGAGGTGGCCAGTGAGGCAGGGTCTGGCCAGCAAGAATGTAGCCACATGGTGCCACAGCAAGTCAAGCCGGGCAGGCCTGAGGACACCACTCATCCTCTCCCAGGTGGAGTACGCTCTATATTTGTAGGTCATCATAACACCATTTTCTTTTCTGTCCCCTAATTTCTTCCATAATCATTCTTATCACTGCTTTTCTATCAGCCTGTGCTTTCATGTGATACTGACAATATCTTTTTGAGTCACTAGAGTGTACAATTAAGAGTTATTCTTCCTGTGTTTACTGCTTTTCCCTTGCTCACACAGCAGGTCATCTTCCAGGTCACTTGGGAGTGGGTGAATAGCTGAGCACTTGGTGCTGTTTCTTATTGGACCCCATAACTGAAATCTCTCTGTTGGCAAAAATAGCCATGCAATTCTACCCATTTTTGTTTTGCCTGGCACCACAAGTGATCATAAGGGGATCTTCCCTTTCATCCCATGATATATCCATTGCTTTAAAAATCCTTCATACAGGATCCTTGAGAAAAGTTTTTTTAAAAATCTGGTTGATCTGACACTGAGATTATATCCTTATTGATGTGGGTTTTTTCTTCAATTAGATGCATTTGAAGATTGCCTTTTACTGCTCTCCCTAGTTCTCCGTTTTAACAAGCTGGCTTTTCTCTGGGAGAGGGGCATGGATAAGGACGTGGGAGGCTGTATGCCTTTAAAGAGTCTGTAGTGAAAGCATACATTCCAGGTAATGTATGAAGTTTTTCTGCTGTGTGCAGTATTTTACTCTCAGTTTCTAAGTCTGGACCTGCTCGGTTCTGGCTGTTTCAGGGGATGAGACTCTCCCCACATGCCACCAGGTTGCAGCAGAGTGATGGAGCCTAGCAGAGAGCTCAGCCTATTGCCGGGGCTATTTCCACGCTGTCCTTATAACCAGAGATAGACGGGCAGGCTTGGGTCTGTGCCCAGCATCTCCCACTCTGCAAATGTTGGAAAACACTCCGTAGGTTGTAGTATCAGGGCATATTTGCATTCCCTTGTCACAGGTCTGAGAAGAGCTAGGATACCCTTTGGAAAATGAACAGTTTCGTGTCCTGACATTGCTTATGGCCTTTTAATGATACAGGCGGATTTAAGGACAGCGGTGCACATGGGGGCCAAAAGTATGCAGTTTGTCACAAGTGGATGCAAATATGCCCTGATGCTACCACACTTAGCCCTCCACCAAAACCGCCTCCCAGTGAGTGTGCAATGGGTAGCTCCACGATTCCATGATTCCTCTTTCCTCTCAGCCTCCCCTTCTGTCTTTAAACCATGCTCATGCAAAAGTGCTCCACACTAGATGGTTTCAGCTCTTCTGATGTTGGCTGCTTTAGCAGAGACAAGGTATAAAGAGGAGGGGTGTTCTTCAACGTACAGTACCAGTTGGAACAGATGCATCTCAGTTGATTCAGAGATTGTTTGTTTTCTAGCCCTTTATAGGTCCTTAAGCACTATTGTCCTCCTCCTGCCATGTTGAAATCTTCTCCCTGGGTAGATGGGAAGGTAACCACAAAAAAATCTGCAAAGAGCAGAACAAAAAATATAGTGCAAACGTCCTCCTTCCCCATTTTTCACTTTCACCATCTTCTGGCTGATGTCCCTAAAATAGCCAAAATTCCACTGTTTATGTGAAACCTCATTGCCAGGAACTAGGCATTAGTTTTGCAACACTGAACTTTCTTGCAAAATATCCTGTGCTTCCTGGTTCTAGCCTTGAAGTTACCTCAAAAAATGCCCTCTCAAATGTCTCAGTGCCTCTGTCAGAGTGAAGACTGGAGAAGCAGCCATGAATAGGAGAACCTTCACCAAGAGAGCAAAGCCACTTTCTTCCTCACAAGAAAGAAATTCCAAGCCATTGACAGATCGTTAATCTGCGAGAGTATTTTGATGACTTACTGCAGCAGTCTGAGAACTTCCAGCTGATGCAATAGAGAAGATTTACACAATTTCAGGTCAGCGATGCAGAGGGAATGTACTGTGGAGGGGCTGCTGTATTGCAAAATATGTAGATGGAGAAAGGGAGCAAGTCAGCAAGAGGGTGGGGACATCACAGGAGCAAGTTCTGCTGGTGAGTTGCCTCTGTGCAATAAGTTTTGCTCTGGAAAGGCTGCTGAGCACATGGTGGAACATGGGATCAAACAACTAATCCTGAACTTTCCCATATCAAAATAGAAATTTAATTTTGTTTGCATAAAAATACTCTTTCCGGTGACGTGGATGGGGAGATATCTGGGGAAAAGAGCAGGTGAGTCCCTTTATATGTGTGTGTTCTATATGGGAATTTGTGCTGTTGCTGTGGTATGGTCCAACTCTAAGAAAAGCAAGGTTTGGAGGAGAAGTGAGTCTGTGTTTCTGTACTCCTGGTTCAGCACAGGTCTCCTTGGGTCACCTATGGTGAACGGGAAGCCTGGTTTGTGTGTAGCAAGCCCATGATGGGTGATTTCAGAGCCATCAGTGTGACTCTTTCCAATTCACTGAAGAGAGGTGAGCAAAACTTTGACATGCAAAGTCAAAGTAAGGTAGCACTTCACCTTACCAACGGAGGCTGGGGTGTTTGATAAAGAGTGAGTGGTTTGGAGTAAGAGTTTGGGGGGGTTGACACTTTCTTTGGTAGTTCTGCTTTTAGAAACGATTGCCTTAGGTGCTATAGAAGTTGCACTGCTTCCTTGCTGACTGGGACACAGCCAATGTTATTTTGTTAATCTACAAAAAGGGCATGAGGGAAGACCCAGGGAACTACAGACCTGTAAGTCTAACCTCAGTTCTTGGGAAAATTATGGAGAAGATTATATTGAGTACTATTGAAAGGTGTTTAATGCAATCATCAGACACAATCAACACGGGTTCACAAAGGGAAAGTCCTGTAACCAATTTGATATCCTTCTACAATAACATCACCCAACCAGTGCATGAAGGGAAGGTGGTAGATATAATTTTTCTGGATTTTAGTAAAAGTTTTGATACTGTTCCTCAAATCATCCTTCAGGACAACATGTCCAGCTGTGGACAGTGAGTTCACAGTGTGCTGGGTGAAGAACTGGCGAGATGGCAGGGCTCTAATGGTTGTAGGGAATGGGCCTACATCTGGCTGGTGACCGGTCACCAACAGTGTTCCTCAGAGCTTAATCCTAGGGCCAGTGCTGTTCAGTATTTTGATCAATGTTCTGGATGGAGGAGTTGAATGTCCCATTACCAAGCTTGCTGACAACACCGAACTGGGAGGTACTGTTGACTCTCTTGAGGAACAAGAGGCCTTGCAGAGGGATCTAGATAGATTGGAGCATCAGACAATCATCAGCGGCATGAAATTGAACCAGTCCAAGTACCAGATTCTGCATCTGGGATGGAGTAATACCAGGCACAAGTATAAATTGGGAGAGGAGTTGCTGGAGAGCAACCCTGCAGAGTCTGGGGGTGCTGGTTGGCAGCAGGCTCAAGAGGAGCCAGTCGTGAGCCCTGGCACCAAGAGGGCAAACTGCATCCTGAGGGGCAACAAACACAGTAGAACCAGCCTGTCAAGAGAGGGGATTATCCTGCTATATTTAGCAATGTTGTGGCCTCACCTGGAGCACTGTGTGAAGTTTTGGGCCCCACAATTTAAGACACACATGAAGGTCCTTGAATGCATCCAGAAGAGGGCAGCAAAGCTGGTAACAGGGCTGAAAGGTATGTCCTCTGAGGAGCAGCAGAGCACTCTGGGTTGGTCTTGCTTGGAGACAAGGAGGCTGAGGGATGACCTTACTGCTCTCTGCAGCTTTCTGAGAAGGGGACATGGAGAGTGAGGTGCTGATCTCTTCTCCATGGGATCCAGGGACAGGATGCATGGGAATGGTTCAAAGCTGCACTGGGAAGGTTCAGACTGGATCAGGGAGCAGACAGACATCAGGAAGCATTTCTTTACCAAGAGGGTGGTCAAACGCTGGAACAAGCTTCCTAGAGAGATGGTCGATGTCCCAAGCTTGTCAGTGTCTGTGGCGTTTGGACAATGCCCTTAATAACATGCTTTAAATTGATCAGCCCTGAAGTAGTTAGGCAGTTGGACTAGATGATCATTGTAGGTCCAGCTGAAAGAGTCTATTCTATTCTATTCTATTCTATTCTATTCTATTCTATTCTATTCTATTCTATCCCTTCAGTCACTGACAGCACAGCCAGTTACCATAAGGACAGTAAGCTCTGGGAGAGACTTCTGGAAATCTTGCAGATAACAGAAGGTGAATCACAGAAGGGATTATTCAGTGAGTCTGTGATGGCAAAAGGTGAGATCTGAGAGGGGTCCTCTTCATTGTAGAGCCAGTGATGTCAAGTGAGACAGGAGGGTACAAGATGTATGAAAGTCCTGACTCATTGCAACCTGAGAGCTAATAATTTTGTTTGCTCAACTCTATATATGTGGGAGGCTCCTAAATAAATAATACAAGTCTATTCAAGGGCACAGGGCATTGAATCCATAGTTTCTTAACCTACTGTGGATTTCAGAAGGCACAAACTCAACAAACTGAAGGAGCAAACTGAACAAAGGTACTTTGCAGTTCCTTTCTCTCATGCATAGCTGTGAAAAGTAGGACTGGCAGTGAAAAGGAGGAAGAGGGGCAAAGTTTCATTCAGTCTGATTGGCTCCATCAACAGATAAAAGCAGGGAGGCACAATAAGAAAGTGAATGTGTGATCAAGCTGGAATTGGGGGACCAAAATCCACAGAATGCTGTTTGCTAATCCAACAGCTTGGGTGACCACTGCAGCACTGCAAGGTTCCTGCAGAACCCCAGAATCTTTGCCAGTGGCTTTCACACAGTTTAGCCTTGGGAGGGCTTGGAGTGACTTGGCTGGGCCACATCAGATGTCCCTCCACTGCTCTGAACCTCATAAAGGCATTAGTTTCTGTGCAAACAAACCTTCTATCAGAATGGAAGTTTTCCTCCATCTGTCTGTTGGAAATGACTTTGCAATGTTGTAACATGAACCTCTTTAAAGCAATGTCTTCAATTCATGATAGACATTTATCCAGGTCCCAATGGCAAGCACTGGTTGTGTATTTTACAGAGAATATAAACCCAGTTGAGATGGTTTCTTTGACTTAAATTTAGGATTGCAAATGGAGTAGCTCTTATTTGCCTTGCAGTATCAAAGAAAGGTCTTTCAGCAGCTGCTGATGGGGCTATGATGTCTTTGTTTTTCTTTGATTTCATCTACTCTTGTATTTTCTTTACAAATTCCTGGGAACAAGCATCATTTTCAGACCTTGTATCTGTCCAGGCATAGTGACAATAGGAAAACGGCACCTGCACAGTCAGGCAATAATCCTCCTAGTGATAAGAACTGCTGGATCGCTGGTGCCTTCTAGCACTCCAGAATGGACTGGTATGCCTGTGTTCTTTTGTTCTGAAGAATATAGGAATAATAGTTAAAAATAAACAGTTAAAGAACAGTAGACTGATCCAGGCCTTGCTGCCAGTACATAATGGAGCAGAACTGGTCCTTTATTTACCCCTTTGGAGTAGGTTTGATCTCAAACTTAGTATCTCTGAAGACAGGACAGCAGGTTAACCATGTCAGTGAAGTCTGACAAGATACTACTTAAAAGTCCTGTTGTGCTTCAAAAGAAAGTCAGTAAAACATTATCCTCAGGCTCCACAGAAGGGAAATGGATCATATTCATTTCTGCAGAACCAGCTGGTGCCGTTTGCTGTCATGGGGAAAGTTGTTCTGGGAGGGCCCTGTCCATCTAGGAAGCATGCCAAGAGGCTTGGTCTTGTTTGGAACAGTTTATGTACAGGAATTGTTTTTATTGCCAGGTGATAAAATTCATTCCTGTCCAAACTGACAAAACTCCTAAAAACAAGCCTGACTGCCCAGGCCACCAGAGGCTGCTCCCCAGTGCACCTTGGGTGCTACAGAGGCCAGAGTTTCTCCGGAGACACCAGAGCAGTCATACCAACACCCTGATAGCCCTTTAGATGCCTTTCCCCAGAGTCTGCTCCTTACAGAGGAGCACAGCAGCTCATTAATCAACTCAATATAAGCCTGGCCAGGGGCCCAGGGAAATGACCTAAAAACAAAGGCAAGGTGTTGGGTGCTGCAGCTTATGCTTTCCCTCCTGTGCTTCTCCTTGCCCAGCATAGGCAGAGCTGTGCTGACCATGGGTGAGCAGAGTCACGTCAACAGCCTGTTCCTCAACGAAGATGCAGCCAAGCGGCTCAACGCGGAGAGCCGGGTGCAGCGCTTTCGGCAGGCGGTGCAGAAGCGGGCAGCGCGGGCCAAGAAGAGGATGCACAGCATCACTGCTGACAGTGCTAAAAGCTTCTTCAGGAGAAATGCCTTCGTCCTCTTCACCATTGCTGCAGTCTTACTAGGTATGGAGCTGGTGGCAACACTGGGTACCATATATAAGTGTGGGGGAAAGTTTGTTTATTCTACAAAGATTTTATTTTATCATGATGATTTGACTGGGGAGGTGAAGCTGATGAGCTGACAACTCAAAATGCTGTCCAAATCAGAAGTACCTTTGTGTGCAAGGACAACAGACCTTGCAGAAGGCAAATGTGGGAAGCCCTTGTTGATCCCTTCTGGTTGCAGCTTAGGATCAGTCTATAACAGAAAGGGTTTGATGATCCAACTCTACCAATTCTTATAAAAAATCATCCAGGTTTTTTCAGAGGCTTCTTGTGAGTGTAGTTACAGGCACAGGGGCTCTTCATATTCATCCCACAGCTTTAGTCTGACAGTACCAGAAGGATGAACTGATGCACGGGGCTGTGATGCAATGCAAACTAAATCTGCCTAGCAGATAGTGGATCATCCCTAGCTTTTGATCCAGGCTATATTTCTCTAACTCACTGGCTGAACACAGCTTTAAGATGTGGGTGGACAAAGTCTCTGAACTGTGTAGTCACTTAGTTTAGGCTGGGAGATCATATCACTTGTCACAGCGGTTTTGTGCTCCTGAGCTTCCTGGGAACAGATCGCAGAGGAGCAGCAGACAGAGCAACAAAGAGACCTGTGGTTTAGTGTGAGGCTGCTGTGCACATAAATGTGTCAGAGGGAGAGAGAGCACATACAGCAAAAACGATCATAGCCTTTTAGAAAAAGAACGAGCATTTTCTTCTATAGGGAGAGGAGGAGCTGAAAGGAGATGAGAGAGAGAAAAACCATGCTGTAGGACTGAGAGACAGACCTCTGGATTACACTGTCCCATTTCCATTCTCATCCCTTGCTGATCCACAGGAATCATCCTGGCATTTTCCCTCCGGCCCTACCAGCTGACCTATCGCCAAATCAAATATTTCTCCTTCCCCGGCGAGCTGCTGATGCGTATGCTTCAGATGTTGGTTCTTCCTCTCATTGTCTCTAGCTTAATTACAGGTGAGAATTGCGTTCTGCTGCTTTCACTCAAGGCAATAATCAGCAAAGACAGACAACAGATGCTACCTGTTGTTAGTGTGCCCCAGCTGGAGGTGCTTGTATTAGCTTGGCTAACAGTGACAAGCCTGAACCTACAGCTGTACTGAACATAATTTACACTCATACCCCTACTGGCTCAGTAGTGGGGAAGAGAAGCAGAAGGCCTTGTGCTTTCTCAGAAGACTAGGGAGGACATAATGTGGTCTTTCCAATGCCCAACACTTGAGCACTAACAAAGATTTCATCCTACATAACCTCAAACATCAACAAGTATGTTGCCCAAGTCAGCTTCAGATTTCCTCCAGCCTAGGGAAGGTTAATTTGTGTCAGTCCAAAAGAGCTGGCTGGAGAGCTTCTTTCATCCAGATCCTCATAGAACACAGAGAATCACAGAATCTTAGTGGTTGGAAGGGACCTTTGAGATCATTTAAAAAAAAAAAAAACAAACACCCAAACAAACACAAAAACACACCCACAACCCAAAACAAAACAAAACAAAAACCCACAAAAACCAGAAAGAACACACAAAAAAGCACCCACCAACTAAACCCCACACACAACACCCCACCACAAACCAATAATCTTGGGCACTTGAGCATTCCCTGAAGAGCCATGTCTACACGTTTCTTAAATACCTCCAGAGATGGTGACTCCAACACCTCCCTGGGCAGGCTGTTCCAGTGCCTGACCA
>JAOTQQ010000014.1:1320848-1336538 GCA_026546715.1 Gallinago undulata
CCAGAGAGGTGGTGGAGTCTCCTTCTCTGGAGACATTCAAAACCCACCTGGACAAGTTCCTGTGCAATGTGCTCTAGACAGACCCACTCAGACGGGGAGGTTGGACTAGATGATCTCCAGAGGTCCCTTCCAACCTCATATGATTCTATGGTTCTATGATTCTATGAAAGGTTAGTTTCAGTCAGGTACCAGAAGTCCTCTCTTTTACCGTTACCAGCGGTCTGTTACCGCTGAAGGATGGGATGCTGGACTGGTGATAGCTTCAGCTCTTATACACAGCTGTGGTTGTGGAGAATATCTCACTGCAAAGGGTGTTTTAGATTGCCATTTTGCACAAAGAATCTGTTGCCTTGTCTTAGTGTACACTGGTCATGCTGAGGAAATCTGGATCCACAGCAGCACTGAGTTATAGAATTTCTGCATTTTTTTTAAAGCAAAGTGCAACTCAAGTGTAACAGATATGGTGAGGGTCATCTGAGTCTGCAGAAGGTTCCACCATCCATGTGGAACTACAGTAGCATTTCCCTCATTTTTTGGCATGTCCAAAACTTTAAAGTGAGAAATAGGGAATGCAGTAGAGCAGGAATGAATGTGAAGCCTGTGCTCAGGGCTACCAGTCAATGAAGGCTCTCTGGGAGGCATTTTTTTGTCAATGTTGAAGCGTCAATTATTAGAGAGGCTTGAAAGGTAGAAAAAGTTTCATTGAAGATATTTCTTGAAATAGTCTTCATCCCCTTAGCTGTTACTAGGAAGCTATGTTTCTTTTTTCTCTCTGATTTTTCAGGGACCGCCTTAGAACAACTACCAATGTCCTGGGGGATTCTCTGGGGGCCGGCATTGTGGAGCATCTCTCCCGGCATGAGCTGGATGCGCAGGACTGCGAACTTGGTAAATCTGTGGTAAAGGAGAAAAAGCAGCTCTCCCGTCTGGTTTGCCCACAGAACGACATCCACAGGCACTCCAGGAGCGAGACAGCACTGTGAAATCAGGCAGAAGAGTGGAGATTATTGCTGTAAAAAGCCAAGACTTGAAACAGAAGTCCATAGTGGAGGACAGAGAAAGATCCACTCTCCAAGACGCACACTTTTCTCCCCCCTTTTCCATATGCAGTCTTCCCTGATCCCATTTCTCCCCCATCTCTTTCTGACTTAAAGAGGAGAAAATTGAATGGCAAAGTTTTATTCCACAAAAGCCTGATTTAGTCATTCTTATGGGGTCCAAAAGTTAGACCTGAGTAAAGAAGACTCAGTGAATGAGCTGAAATAGGAACTCCTTCATTTCTGAGCACAGCTAAGTGGCAAGGTGGGTCAGGGGCACGACCACCTGTGGATGGTTGCCATGATGACCCCACCCTGGAGGATACAGCTGCAAAGCCTTCACTTGCTCAAAGACTTCCCTCGAGCACGTAAAGCTTTTAGTTTTGGCCATTTGGAGATCTCTGGAGAGCCCCAGCACTCCTGTTCTCTCTTCTCTGGCAAAACTGTTTATGATAAACACAGTGTCCTCCTTGCTCACAGTCCCAGTCTTTGCACAGATATGCAGGCGATGCTTCCTGAGAGCTTCTCACTCTGGCAACCCTCCTGGCTGCAGGTACTGGAGTCACCCAGCTCCTGAAGGAATGTGGGACCATACAGCAGGGACAGGGCTTACTGTGCTGGCTGGTAGCACAAAGAGGGGTCAGTAGACTTTTCATTTGTGAAGGATTGCAAAAGCAGTGAACAATTAAAGAATTTATTATACCTATTATTCAGCCTCTGAAACAGTGTCCCCCCCCCCAAAAAAAAAAAAAAAAAGCTCTGCCAAACACCAATTAACTTCATTTTTCTTTAGCAAGCTGTTCTTCGTGAAAGCAGAAGGGGAAATGCAAAGTTTAAGAACGGTTTGCCCAGCTGAACAGCTGGGTCGTACCTCCATGCCAGGAAAGACTCTGCCACCCCAGTTTTGCTCAGAGAACAGTCTCACTCCTTATCATAAGACTCCTAAGGAAATGGTTCCTTTGCTCATCTTTGGCTTCCCTTCAGTCACATTGCTCCAGAACATGCTTCAAAATATCTCTGTCTTTCTACAGCTCCTTATCTTTTCCGTGCAGAACCCACTCACTTCCCAGCTCTTCTCCAGACCCCAAACTTATGAATTCAGGATAAATTTCTCAGTTCCTACCAAATGGAGCTCAGCTTCTGTTTAGCACACTTGGACATATGCCTACATGACATCCAAAACATCTCAGAGGCTCAAGCAAGAAATAGGGACCTGCTTCATCCATGCTGCATCCCCCTTCCCTGGCAATGGCCAGGAACACAGCTTGTATCTCTCACTCCAGTGAACAGGACCAGCAGGGTTTGCTCCATAATATTTAGGTCCATGAATATCCAGAAAATGAATGTCTAGATACAACCAGGAAGATGGAAAGGAACCACAGTTTTTCAGCTACTACAGAGAAGCTGTCCTGCTTTAGAAATGGCTATACCCAGAAACAGCAGCAAGCAGCTTCCTACTGTGCAGCCCAACTGTCTAAACTGAGCAGCTTTTACTTCAGGTCTTCTCATTATCCAAACCCCGTATATCACTTAAACCCCTCTACCCTAGCTTTCCACGCTGATCTTTTTCATCTGGGAGCCCTAGCCTTGCACTCAGAGGTGCACCTAAGTGGATCTCAGAGGCGTCAGCTGGGATCAACTTTGCCAACCACAACCGCACAATGGCCCACACTCAGCTCCCCAACATTTCCCCAACAAAGCTTCCTAAAACACATTTCTTGAGATGTCCCAAGCCAGATCCTGAGGCTCTTTTTGGTCTTTCAGGAATTGCAGGATTATATTAGTGCTGCCACATTCCACATCCTGTAGGCAGAGTATTCTATTTTTAAGGGCTGTATGATTGTTGGGAATCTGAGATAAAAAGACAAATGCAGCTCTTTCACATAAAAGCGGGTGACAGAGCAGGGTGAACTGCAGTGTATTGTAGCTCCATGTAGCAGTACTTGGCCCCAGAGCCTACAGCAGCAGGATGTTTCCTGACTGTGGGAGGCAGGTTGCTTATTCTGACAAGAGACCTGTTGTAGCAGTGGGCAAATTATTATCCTCCTCTTTGCAGCAATTTTTTTATCTTGTATGAATACTATTATAATATCTGCTCTTCTCCTTTCTAGACTAAACAGACCCAGTATACCCTCACAGGTAATAATCATTCATGTTCCTCTCATCCGGATTTTTTCCTCACTGTTCCACATCTTTCTTAGACTAACCAAAATGTGGCACAACAATCCAACTAAAGGTTTATTAGTGCTGAGCACTGAGGAAAGAATATTTCACGTACATTAAGATTTAGATCTGAGACAGAAGTTACCATAGTTTAACAGCATGCTATGCATCAGCTGTTCAGATAACTGTCCGCGATGCAAATTCAAGTCTGTTCACCTTATCTTAAATCTTAGTGAGGTGGCTTGATGAGATGGCTGTACCTAAAGACTGGATCTTAATCAAAGAGTTTTAAGATACACTGCGTTAGCTTGAATCTATAGAGGGCTAAGACAGCACTATCTTATCACTAAGACAGCTCAGCTGAACGGAGTCTAAACCTTCCTAAAGAACAGACCTGCTTATAAAAGCCAACAAAGTGCTTTATTTTTTCACAACAGCATGATAGCATTGACTCCACTCCAGTGGTAATACATGATAATTTCTATATCATTTTAAGCTGAACTGCTGCCTAGCTAGTAATTTCCCAGCCTGTGTTTATGCAGTGGTTTATTATTACCTAAGTAGAGTAATTTGTATTTGTCCGTATTGAACTGTATCTTGTTTTTCTTTTCCCTTTTTTTTTTCCAGACTATTTATCCAACTTTTCAAGAAAGCATTGAGTTCTATTGCTGAAGAGAATTCCTGTATATAAAGAGCAAACTGATGGATGAATTGGAAGAAAAGATTGTTGGATTGGACTCTGGCTCAAATGGGAATTAATTCTGGGAAGTCCTATGGCTTGGGTTATACAGAGAGTCAAACTAGATGATCATAAGGGTCCCTTCTGGCTCTATAATATATGCACGTGCTTTCTGGTTTAGAGATACTGCAAAGGGTCCTTCCAGCCCAACCATTTTCAAAGGGAATGTGGAAGGATCCTAATGATACTTTAATAAAACTCAGCAGGAGTTTAACCTGTGTTCAGTTGCTGTTAGCAGACATGTAACATATCACAAAAGGGGCTCTCCATACCACATTGCATCAACATGATCTCAGATGTTCCCACAAAATAGTACACTACAAGCTTTTCCATTTGTGATTTCCTGCTTTCAACACAAGATTAATGGAGCACAAACAAGTAGAGGCCTCACTTTCAAATACTGCAAACCAGTCTCCCATGGGGAATTTCAGAATTCAGCTGACAGTTTCTAGCTCTGGTGTTTGCCCATGTTGTTAATCAATTTATGATTGGGATTATCTGTTTACAGTTCCCGAACAGTATTGTCAGGAATTTGCACAAATGTATATATATGAAAGGGGTGCATGTGCAGAAACATACTAATCCAGGAAGGAAAGGCAATACTAATCTCACTCTGTAAAGATAGCTGCATATTTCATTTTGATGCCTACCTTGATTTAGCCAACTAATCCTGTCCTTAAAACAACAAAAGCTATTTAACTTCATTCCAGTAATGAGTCTTCCAAAGCAAGGTTTATCAGGAAGGAGCTCAGTGCATGCTGATTTTGAATTGTACCTGCTGGTGATGTAATGAGAACTTCTCAATGTATAGAGAAAATTCTCCTCTTCATCTTTGACTTCCCTGTGCGTATCCCAAGGACCCACATCCCCACTGCATTTGAATTAGCAAGGAGGGAGGCTTCAAGAGCTCAGACAAGAATACAAAAGTGTCTGTACTCTTTCCAAACCCAACACTGACCTTGTACTAACTCAGCCTTCAAAACTGGATAATTGAAAATATTAAATAGTTTTAACAACTCACTTTTTAAATTATCAGATATTTGAGTTTATGCAGTTTTTACTGCAGTCCCACTGCTTCTACTTGCAGGAACTTTCTGAGTGTCTCCTATTTGCAAACAGATTTATTCCTAATGATTAGATAGGCAACATTTGGGATGAAACAAAGAGCTATCTCAATGCATACATACATGAGGAGCTCTTGGATTAGGACATATCTCTTAAAAATTAATTTTAAGATAGAAAATCCATGGAGAATATGGATTTTCAGATTATAGGCCATGTGTCACATTATGTATTTGATGTGTGCAAATTGTTTCAGGAGTCAGATCTGCCCATGAAAACTGCCCTGAAATTGTATGTCCTTCTTTTTCTCTGCCCAAGAAATAAAGAGGTACCTGGAAATCAGTGCTGTGCAGCATGTTCATAGCGTTCTGGCAGTTTGACTGTGTTAATTCCCGAGGGCTTTTTCTTCATGCTGTGAGTTTCAGTGTTAATAAAGATAGTTTGCATATTTGAAAAATAAAGGGAATTTTTTTCCACAATGCTTTCCCAGGATTATTTTATATTATTTTTCCTCAGGACCATAACCTTACAAATTTAGGGATGTTACTTTCAGCATTATGATTTACACTTCCTTATATCCATATGACTATGTCATGGGTCAAATACTAAATTCAGACTTTTACAAGGCCTTTCCCTAAAGCTTCGTCTTTGATGCCATCTTTTGCATATGTCCATAAACTGTCAAAGCTACACAGCACACAAACACATACTTCCATCTGGGAAATCCACCCCAAACAAAGGCTATGTGGAACAGGTCTCTTAGGCTTAAACAATCACTTTACATTACCTGCTGAAACATTGCATTAATGGCACGGTATTTAAGAAAAGTGAAAGCTGTTAGTTCTTCTCCCCTGGATATCCGTTTTCCTTTTCTTCTGTTCCCTAACAGACAGGAACCGAAGTCAATAACACTGCTGATGGGGCAAGGGCATCACCACTCAGGCCCTAAAGCCACAGTACCCAAGAAAGGCAAGCAGCACAGACTCAGAGACGATTGCCAGGTCCAGTCAAGATTTCAGACTGTAAGACAACAGCATAGTGATGAAGCAAGTCTGAAAGCAAGCCAGGTCTGGTGATTGCTGGGCAGGCATGCAATGATGAGGCAGGGTTGAAGTCAAGCTCTGAAAATTAGTCCAGGGATTGGAGTTCAGATCAACAGGGTCCACAGTCAGGCATGGTAACAGCTGCTGCTGAGCAAGAGACCTGCACCCCGTCAGTGATACAGCTCAGGCTATGAAGGTCTACGGCTGAGTTGAGAGCTGCTGGGCTCATAAGCGTGAGCAGAGCCCCCAGGGGAGGCTGCCCAGGGCCATTAATGGCTGTCAGTGTGTGTGGGGCATGTATGTGGACAAGTGTGTCCTCCTGCTGTCCTGGCCATGCAGACTCTCCTGTGCAGTCCAGGTAATTTGGTTGAGGGATCTCTGGAGATGATCTAGTCAAAACTCCCTGCTCAAAGCAGGGTCAACTACAGCAGGTTGCTCAGGACTTTGTCCAGTTGGATTTTGAACTTCTCCAAGGATGTAGGCTCCACAACCTCTCTGGGCAACTTGCTCTAGTGTTCAATCACTCTCACAATAAAAAAAGCTTTTTCTTTGTTTAAATATAATTTCTTGTATTTCAGTTTGTGCTCATTGCCCCTTGTCCTTTCACTGGATAACACTGAAACAAGTCTCAAAGCTCCCTTGAGTCTTTAAATTTCATTTCATCTTTCAACACGCTGGAGAAGTGGGCTGACAGGAACCTCATGAAGTTCAACAGAGAAATGCACACTCCTGCCCCTGGTGGGCAAGAGGAATATCTTCATGTACCAGTACCTGCCGGGGGTGACCCAGGTGGAAAGCAGCTTTGCAGAAAAGGACCTGATGGACACCAAGTTGAACACGAGGCAGTGATGTGCCCTTGCCACAAAGAAGGCTGGTGGGGGCTGCGTTAGGAGTGTTGCCAGCAGGTCTATGGAGGTGATCCTTCTCCTCTGCTCAGCACTGGTGAGGCCACACCTGGAGTGTTGTGTCCAGTGCTGGGCTCTTCAGTACAAGAGAGATGTGGACACACTGGAAAGTCCAGGGAAGGGCCGTGAAGATGATGGAGGACTGGAGGATTTCCCATGAGGAAAGGCTAAGAGAGCTGGGGCTGTTCAGCCTGGAGAAGGGAAGGATCAGGGAGATATTATCATGAATATAAATGCCTGAAGGGAAAGTGTAAAGAAGATGGAGCCAGGCTTGTCTCAGTAGTGTCCAGTGACAATGGACACAAACTGAAAGACGAGGCTCCGTCTGAACAAAAGGCAACCCTTTTTGACTGTGATGGTGACTGACGACTGGCACAGGCTGCCCAGACAGGTTGTGGTCTGGACGTGGTCCTGGGCAACTGGCTCTAGGCAAGCCCTAAGATCTCAGCCTGCTGAGGGTAAGGTTGGGGCAGAGGCCAAAGACACGTTCACAAGATCGCCAGAGCGTTTCTGGGGAGAGAAACTCCCCTGAGCACTGGGAGTTTCTCTCACCTTTGGCCGCACACCCTTTTTCCTCCACATCCCTCCTCTCCTTTCAGCCGGCATAGTTTCACTCCTCGGCCGGGAGCGGTGAGGCTTAGCGGTGGCCGGGCTGATACAAGGCCCACGGTCAGAAGCCCCCTGAGGCGAGCGCGAGGATCCGCCCGCTGCCGCCCCCTCAGGAATCCCGTCCCTCCCCCGGGCGCTCGGGCGGGGCCGGGCCGCGAACCAGCAAGCCCCGCGCGGGCTCGGACGTGCTCCCCACCACGAGCCCCTCAGCCGGGCGGGGCCTGGCGCTGCCGGCGCCTGCGCGCGGCGGCGGGGCGGGGTGGGGCGGGGGGCGGAAGTGTGGCAGAGGCGCGCGCCGGCGTCATGGCGGCCGTCTGCTGCTTGCGGCTGTGCGGGCGCTGGCGGCCGGCGCTGCTGGGGTCCGCGCGGCGCCGCCTCTTGGCGGCCGTCTCCACCGCGGGCCCTCCGGCCCTGTGGGGCTCCGCGCCGCCGGCCCGCGCCGCCTTCAGCACCGGCCTGCGGTGGCACCAGCGGAGCCCCGGCGGCCTGGCGGGGGGCGACGCGTTGGAAGGCGGCGGCGGCGGCGGCGGCGAGGAGGGCGGCGGCGGGCCGGACGGTGGCGGGGCCGGGCCGGTCATGACGGCGCTGACACCGCTGATGGTCCCGGAGCATTTCCCCAACGTCCCGCTCATCGCCGTGACTCGCAACCCCGTCTTCCCGCGCTTCATCAAGATCATCGAGGTGAGCGGCCGCCGCGCCCGGGCTCTCCCTGGCAGGGCGGGCCCTGCCTCCGCGGCGGTCTCGCAGCTGGTGGCTTTGCCTGGCCCAAAGCCCTTCCCGCGGGCCCGGGCGTTCTGCTGGGCGGCGTGACCGGCCTTGGCTGGGTGCGCAGGGCAGGACCTCCCCTCGGGCTGTCCCGGCAGGGCTCCCCTCCTCAAAGCCATGCGCTTTGGCCTTACAGGTTTCTTTTAATCCCAGGGCACTGGGGAGGGCAGCACGGTGTGTAACGCTCTACAGCCTTCAGCTTCTTAGTGCTTATTTCTGACTATATCGTCTGGCCGTACTGGAGTAGTGATTCCTTTTGAGGTAGTTACAGACTTCAGATTTCATAGGCATTGCATCAGAGTCAGCAGCGCTGCTTCTAACGGGGAAGGTCAGTGATTCACACAGAAACCCTTCCATTTGCTGTCTTCTCCGTGTTCTTTTTCTGAAGGTTAAACAAATGCGTCCTTGGTTTAGCTTCATGGGGTTGGGTCAGGGCTCCAAGAACAATATTTGTGAAGGCGGCCAACTGAGCTGCAAGAAGACAGCATTTATTCAGCACCTGTTGTGGTGAGAGAGGATGCTGAGAGATGGGGATGGTAATCACAAAATTTCAGAGTGTGCCCCTGCACCTCTCTATTTTTAAGGTCATAAATTTGATCTTTGACATGTGACTTGAGTTCACAGGCTAGAAATACTTTTTCCTCCTGAAATATTTTGGAACAAGTACTCATATTTTTGCCTCTTGCTAGTATTTTACTAACCTAATCTTGGAGTAAGTGTAACAAGAACTGAATCAATAGTTTCCTGTTCCTACAGTGTTATTTATCATAATTTTATTTCTACTGTAGGTTTTTCTGCATGTTCAAATCCAATATGTGCAGCTCTTACTGTCTTCCTAGATGTGTTGGGGGAAGGAGAAGTATATATTATTATTATAGGGTGAGGGATAAGGCTTCAAACAGGAAGAGGGTAGATGTAGATAAGATATTGGGGAAAACTTTGGTGTGAGGGTGGTGAGAGCCTGGCCCGGGTTGCCCAGAGAAGCTGTGGCTGCCCCATCCCTGGAGGGGTTCAAGGCCAGGTTGGAGGGAGGGGGCTTAGAGCAACATGGTGTGTTGGGAGATGTCCCTGCCCAGGGCAGGGTGTGGCACTGGGGGGGCTTTAAGGTCCTTTCCAACCCATACTGATCTGTGATTCTATGATCTTTAGGCACACAGTCATGTGACACTTTTCCCTAGATGTCATTAATTTCAATGCACAGATCAATGGTGCCTTATATTAAGATAATTGTGAAATGCTATTTTTATCCTGCAAATTCATTGTTCTGCCATTTTATACTTTATTTCATGACAATATGAAGTCTCTGCAGCAAATATGGAATTTTTAATTTTTTTTTTCCTTTCTGTTAATGCTGTGGCACTGGCAAGCCTTGTTTGACTAGATACTGAGAAAAATTAAAATAGGTGTGCTAAGATTAAAATAGGCCAAGAGTGGCAGTCTTGCTCGTGCTGCTCTGTCAAGCCCTTGCTGTTTATTGTCAAAAGCATTGAGCAATGCAGGTTATGTCCATCACTGTGAAAGAATGCTCAGTGGTCAGCAGTGTGACTTCATGCAACAGCAAAATTCACAAGGAGGTATTTTCTTGTTCTTTGAGGGTTCATCCTGCTGTGATAACAATTACAGTGGTGCTGGGAGACCTGCCAGGGAGAGATGTGTGGCATCCAGAATGCTAAGGGGAGTAAGAAAGTAAAGCAGGAAGAAATACTGGCTGGGACTCAAAGGAGGGACTTGGGTAGGCTGGTAGGTGTAGGAAAATGATTGAACAGAGGGGCCTTTGGAGAAGAGGATTTAACTAGGATGGGTGGGCAGAATTCAGGCAGTTGGTGGGGAAGATGGAGTAGCTCCCCTCCCAGTGGGAGGGGAGAGCTGGGACATGCAGGTATGGAAGAGGAAGTGAACAGTGATAGCAACAGAAATTCTTAGAAAGTGTTGCTCAAGTGACTGAGAGGTTTCTTGCTCCTAGGACTTGTACAGATCAGGCATAGTTTCTCCCCCAGTTTTCGAGCTTGTCTTATGTACTCAGCAACTTTTTTTTAAATACTTGCATTTCATGTTTCTCTAACATTCTTCCACTTCCATATTACTGTCCTGTAATGAGGGCAAGACTAGAAAAATCTAAGATTAGATTTCATAATTCAGTCAGAGGGTTTCACCATGCCTGGCCTTACATGCTGAGGGTGCAAAGTTTACAGAAAATCTACCTCTGACTTCATACCTGTTGTTGTCCTAGGTAAAAAATAAGAAGCTGGTTGAGCTGCTGAGGAGGAAAGTTCGTCTTGCCCAGCCTTATGCTGGTGTTTTTCTTAAAAAGGATGATAAGTAAGTCGTTTCTCTTGATCTTTTCAAAAGTTTAAAAATAAGCTATTTCTGTGACTAGGCTGTATTTACACTAAAAGCTATGATCTGAAATTCCCTTCTTGGATAGTATTACAGAAATTGTGTGTAAGCATGGACCATCCTCTTCCTATGAGAGTTTTCATTGCCACATTGCTGCTAGGAGCTTGAGTCTCACTTTAGAAAAGGCTGTTATTACTTGGGAGATAGATGAACCATCCAGGTAGTTGGATGATTTGGAAAGGGGCTACATGGTGGTAACAGTGGGGTAAAGTGAAGTGTCTTTGCTCCCGAGTCCAGTTTAAAGTTCTGCAACCAGTGATTGTTTCTTTTTTAACCTTACCTGCTTTCTCAAGGTTCTGAATATCTACTCCAATTTTTTTCCCCAATAGCAATGAATCTGATGTGGTGGAGGATCTGAATGAGATCTACCAGATGGGGACTTTCGTACAGATTCATGAAATGCAGGATCTTGGAGACAAGCTGCGTATGATAGTCATGGGACACCGAAGGTAATTACTGGTACTTCTGCAGCATCTCACCAGACTTCTTTATAAAGAGATATATCCCTTTATTGTTTTCACCACATGCATGCATTTTCATACCCAACTCACGTATGGCAAGCTTTTGCTTTGTTACTAGAACGTATCCTGGTAGTGCTCTGCTGCTCCAGCCTCACTATTGTGTGTACTATTCCAAATATCACAGGTTTGCCCCAAAAAGGAAGAGCTAGTGCATGTCATTCTCATATAAACTGTAATGTGACGCAAACAAGTATTCAGTAAGCTGAAGTTTAGCAGTTTCTTTGACAAGTACAGCAAGGCTTAGTAATTTTGAAAGAAATTTTCTGGAGCTAATTCAAACCTGTATTTTTGCTTAATAAAAAAAAAAAAAAGTGGTCAAGAACTGTAATTATGACTTGTCTACATAATCTGGTCCTAGAACTGAACTGAAGACAGTGGGCTTATTGTTGGGAATATAGGTTTAGCTATTTATACCAAGTTGTCTTAAGACAATATAAAGCTGTGGTTTTAAAAGCATCAAATCATTAATTTCCATTAGGAGGGAACATACAAGGACAGAAACTTGGTGAGGGAGACAGATTCAGGGTGGGTTTAGGTTTGAAGCATTACTTTTTTTCCTCCCACTTGCTTTGCTTCAGTTGCATTTATTTGTTCAGGACAGCAAAGAATGGGCAGTACTTCTCAAAGCTGATTTTGCATGAGTTTGCAAGTTGATTCCTTTTAAAATGAAGTCTTAGACATCCTGCTACATTATCAAAACTCAATTTTGTTTGATTAGATTTTGGAAATAGGCAGCTATTGATTTTGGTTTACTTGGAATTGAAATTTACTTCCCTATAACTTGGAAGGTGTGGGGAATTGGTTTTTATTTTATTTATTTGATTGAGACACGTGATTGGTCAAGCACATCCTCAGAATCCACACTGGGTATCAGATCTGAGGAGCATGCTGCGTTTACAGGAGAAAATAAAGAAAAGGAAACTCTTTTATCAGGAGCAATGAAATCAATGAAATATGATATCCTGCAAGTGTGGATCCTCTCCCTTCTAAACCCCTCCCTTAACTCTCCCCATACACCTCCTAGCATGCCTTCTGGGTCAGGTCAGCAGCTTCTGTAGTCAATCCAGAGACATTCGCATGCTGCCTGGCCATCTGCTGCTGCCAAACTCTTTTCTGGTTGCCCTGCAGGGGGATGTTCTTCTACCTGGAAACTGATTTGCATCTCCAGCAACCCAATCCTCCAGAAGATGATTCTGTACTTAATTATCTGTGACTCTCTCCTGTTGATGAGAGTAGTTAAAATTAGTCAAAAGTTGCTAGTGGCAGACAGAATAGTTGAGGAGGTCTTACTTTTTGAAGGAGATCACATGGAAAATAAGACTTACACTTTGCATGCTGTGGCAGTTGTCCCATGAGCTGGGAGTCTGCTGTGCCACAAGGTGTTTTGGACTCCATATTCACAGCATAGTAAGACAACTTTGTCAAAGGCGATTGCAGTTCCTGAGTGTTTGTCTAGACTTGTCTTTAGTGGGGGAACCTTTTAAAGAGTGGACAGGGCAAGATTTTGATCCCTTTCTAGAAAACTGTCGGTTGTAAATCTGCATTGGAAGCATCTGATGCAAGGTTGTATGCACAGCAGGCAAAATGCAGAAAAGTTTAAAAACAGTAACAGGGAAGTTGATTATGCCATGTAATCTAGCCTGTCCCTCTTAGGGATTAATACTCAGTTGTTGTGGAAAATAATGTGGGTTTGATCTCTTTCAAAATCATAATCTAGGAAATCTCTTTGTGCAGTAGACCAAAATTTCAAATGTTTAGGTGTGGAATGACTTCAAGGTCTGTTATACACAATAGGTAATATTTATTATTGCATTAGATAATGCAGAAGATGTGGCTTAAAGCAGATAAATTGATTGCTGAGAATCAGAAAACTGAAAAAGCAGAACATTATATTCAGAATTAAAGTGAAACAGTGAACTTGCTTTTTAGGACAGGCAAGAAAAGGGTATGAATCCACATCAGAGTTGTTGGTTCATGTAGCTAGAAAAAGTAGCTCCCAAGCAGACATACTGTGCAACCTGCTGTAGGGAGGGGGCTGGACTGGATGATCTCCAGAGGTCCCTTCCAACCCCGTGTGATTCTGTGATACTAACAGTGATGCCAATTAATTGCTCTGTTCATATGCTGCAACTTGCTACTAAGAAGTTAGTCTGTGATGTTGACCTTTGTGTGCCTGTGTATGTTCACCAAGATTATTATTTTTCTTGTAATGATTAGAAATCTGGTTTTGTAGTTGTGCAGCTGTTTTACGCTAACATGGTTTATGGTAAAGGTGCTGTCATCTGCCCTGGGCCTTATTCAGACACCAATAGGCTACTTCAGAGCTCAGCTAACTTTCTCTAAGGCAACTTACTTATTGTAAATTTACTTACTAAGTCCTGTCAGTATCTACCACACTGTTTTACTATATCAAGCCTTATTTTGACAAAATGAACCAAAAAAAAAATCTTCTCAAAACATGTACAGTCAGTCACCTTTGTTGAAGTTTGAAATTTTAGTTTACTTGAAATACAACTTAGACTCCTCATGCTGAAGAGCTGAAATCACATACAACAGAGGAGAATTGATTGTAGCTGGTTTCTTTTGCCTTTCAGGATTCGTATAAACAAGCAACTAGAAGTGGAGCCAGAGGAACCTGAGAACAAACAGAAAGTTAGAAGGAAACAGAAGCGCTCTAAGAAAGAGACCGAAGAGGAGCCTGGAGTAAAGGACCAAGCTGTGGAAGTTGTATTAGATCCTGTAGCTGCTTCCTCGCAGGAAGTTCTCATGGTAGAAGTAGAGAACGTGGTTCATGAAGATTTTCAGATCACAGAAGAGGTTAAAGTGAGTAGATTAATCATGCAAACCAGGACTTGTTCTTTAGAGTTGCACCTAGTTAAAAGGAAGAGTTCTAAAATCCAAATCTCATTTCAGGCCTCAGAAACCAGTCTCTCTTTCTCATAGTCACTGCATGAGAGGATTATATGAAAATAATGATTTTTTCATTACAACAGCTCAATTCCTTAGAACTGATCGCTTTAACAAGTTGCTGAATGAAGAGGTTGGGCTGCGCTTACATCTGTGTAATATCAGTTTGATAAACTGAGTATTTGCTCCAAGGTGACTTGAGTGGTCCACCTGATCATATCTTCTGGTCAAGAACCAGTTAAGTTTGGTGGATGCAGGAAGGCAGTGTAGAGCCTCTCAGGTTCCAGCACCCCATTGCAGATGGGTGGCCAGGGACTGTATTTCTGTGCTCCTGGGCTGGAGAGGTTGAGGAATGTCCTATTTGTACTGAGGCCTTGTCTGTCCTTTTCCAGTCTTTTTGTTGATTAGGTCTTTGTTGTGTTTATAGGCACTTACTGCAGAAATTGTCAAAACAATCCGGGACATCATTGCCTTGAACCCTTTGTACAGGTATGTATTTCCTGTGCTACCCTGCTTTGGGAATTGTGTTTTTAAGCTGGAGTACATTGAGATTTTCTATTCCACTTGGCCTTTTGCTGTAATGAAGAAGAGATATTTGTTGAATTGTCACCTAGAATTTTGGTTTGGGATGCAACCTTTATCATCCATTGTTGGAAAGGGGAAGTTTTGAAAACCTGGTGTGAAACTTAGGTATGAGATAGGGTGGTAAGTCCTATGGTGAGTGATCTGGCCCTAAGCAAAGCTCACTCCAAATAAGTATCATGGTCCAAACAGTCTTGGCATACTAGCACACAAAAATCTTATATAACTGTAAAGAGAGCGGTTCATATATTTAGTTTTATTTACCAGTGATCATTCCTTTTGTCAAGTGATTTATATGTTTGTTACTGAGTATTGGCTTAGCCTGTTTTTTAAAAAATTAATTATTTTGCTCTGAAACTGAGCTGTGTTTAATTTCTTTACTCTGTCATAACAAGTAAATAACTCTATAGGGATAGTCTTTTTGTGAATGTAAGAGTTTACTGAGCATTTTGGGCTTTATTACCATTTTTTCAGAGAGTCCGTACTTCAGATGATGCAGGCTGGACAACGTGTGGTAGATAACCCTATCTATCTGAGTGACATGGGAGCAGCACTAACAGGGGCAGAGTCACAAGAACTTCAAGACATCTTGGAAGAAACCAGTGTAAGATGAAGCTTTTAACTAAAGCTATGCTAACTGAGACAAAAGTATGGCTGTTATATGTCATGGTTTCTTTACCATAGAATCCTAGAATTGTCTAGGTTGGAAGGGACCTTAAAGACCATCTAGTCCAACCATCAATCTAACCCTGACAAAAGTCACTAAACCATATTCCGAAGGACTATGTCAGCCTGTCTTTTGAACACCTCCAGGGATGGTGCCTCAACCACTTCCCTGGGAAGCCTATTCCAATGACCGATAACCCTCTCTATGAAGAAATGCTTCCTAATATCCAATCTAAACCTCCCCTGGTGCAACTTGAGGCCATTGCCCCTTGTCCTATCTCCTGTGACCTGGGA
>JAOTQQ010000014.1:1339598-1360175 GCA_026546715.1 Gallinago undulata
GGAGGTGGTTGAGGCCCCTTCCCTGGAGACATTCAAGGTGAGGCTCGACGAGGCCCTGGGCAGCCTGGTCTAGTTGGAGGTGTCCCTGTGACTGCAGGGGGGCCAGACTAGATGACCTTTGAAGGTCCCTTCTGGCCCAGATGATTCTATGATTCTATGATTATTCTCCAAATCTCCTATGTTTTACTGTAATTTATCTCTTTTGATCATTTCAGGTCTTCTCGTGCAGCCTAATGCTGTGGATAAGAACTGTGCAGTTCCTTATCCCTCATGAAATGTGCAGTGATTTCGTCAGCCCTTAATTTTGGCTCTTTTCTCTTGTACTTAGGTGTTTTCATTAGACATGAGAGAAGAGAAGCTAGTTGCTAACACATGACATTGACTAAGCTAGTGGAGGTGGTCCCTGAAGTATTGGGGCAGGGTTGAAAAGGAGTAAAGAGCTTTTACTACATAATCTGTGACATGGATTGTCAGGAACTAAGCTTGCTTTGAATATTTCTTGTCTGAGTGTTGTACAGAGCAGCAGTCATTGTAGTCATTAGCTCTTTAATGTCCTGGATCTTTGCTTCTAAAACAAAGTATCTTTTGTGGAGTAGAAGACTGTGTTTGAGGACAGAAATGTCATTTGGATGAGAAACACCTTGATAATCATATAATAGGGGGAGAAGGATGGAGGAAGCTAGGAAAGATGCACTGGACTTCACAGCCAGTACACTACCTTTCCTTTCCCTCAGAGTAGTAAATTTGCAAAGGAAGTACTTGGGAGAATAAAGTCAAAGCTCTGTTGGTGAGGCAATTG
The DNA here is from genome assembly GCA_026546715.1 of Gallinago undulata. NCBI lineage: Eukaryota > Metazoa > Chordata > Aves > Charadriiformes > Scolopacidae > Gallinago > Gallinago undulata. The sequence goes on from JAOTQQ010000014.1 coordinate 1,340,398, forward strand.
CCACAGAGTGAATCCTGGTAACCAGCCAGGCGTGGGAGGGCTGTGCTTCTCTGTGGTCATGACTATGCACAATGTACTATTTACTGCGTCTTGCCGACTCCCCTGTACATTTGAGTACCTGATGTATAGAGTTTTAGAACAGATGAGCTTTTACACGCTTGTGTTCTCCTCAGTAGCAGTTTGTTTAAACTGATTATAGATTTTCTCTACCATTAGCTTCCACATTAATATTCTTGTCTTAAATCAGTCTTAAATCTTTCTCTGGCATCTTGTACATCCAGCTGTTTTTCCTTGCTTCCAAGCCAGGAATCTCTCTTCTTTGTGTTGTCTTGGTCTACTGGGGGAACAGAGAAAATTGAGGTTTTATCTTTTAAGTGTCATGACCTGATCCAAACAGCTGATAGTAGTGCGGAGCTTGCAAACAGTCCTGCTCATCTTCAGACATGAATCAGCCCCACACCAAAAAAGTCATACAGGGAATTTGTGTGCAGAAATCTAGGTCTTTGCACGGTGTGTTGGAGGTTTTTTGCCTCAGGAAAGCAAAAGCTATGAAAAAAGCTTTGATTTGGGCAGGGCAGACAGCAGTCAAGGGAATGAAGACCATAACAAATGGCTAGCAGTGACTGCCCAGATAATGATGTTCTTTTCGTAGTCTCCCTTCCACAAGTAGTTTATATCTCATTTGTTCTGGATGATGTTATTTTGGAAGGCAGTGGAGGATGGCGTGAGCTGGTCGTTGTCAAATCACTTTTATTTGTGTGTTTCTGTCAGTGTTACACGGAATTACTTGGACTGGCTGACATCCATCCCGTGGGGTAAGTGTAGCGAGGAGAACCTGGAGCTGACCAGAGCCCAAGCAGTTCTGGAGGAGGATCATTATGGAATGGATGACGTCAAGAAGCGAATTCTGGTAAGGCAGGAATAGGCGCTGTGTCCTATTTCACACTTTGCTTAGCATCAGGCATTGAGGTTGTTTCTTACTGTGGATCTCCATTGAATTTCCATTTATGAATCAAATGAAAAGCTGAATCAAAGAACAGAATGTTCTAGTGATCATCTAATGTGTTTAATTACTTATGGCAATGAATGTCATATTCTGATTTTGAACAGCAATGTACTGTTTTGCTACTTAATGCTGAGAAAATGAATCCATGTCCAAGGGAAGCAGTTTCTGGATTTTAATCAGTTTGTTGAGAGAATATTAAAAGGATTCCACTTGACTGGCAAAGTTAATGCCTTTCCAAAATGCACTGAGCCTCTAAAATTAAGAGGAGAGGGAAGTTAGCCAAGATGCGTGCTTGCCTCATGACCTTTACCTATCCCCAGAGTCGTGTTGGATGCTGTGGTTTTTAGTCTGTACGATGCAGCCCTCGTATAAACAGACAGGGTAGTTTCCAGCATTGCATTGTTCCACAACTTCTGTCACTTCTCCCTGAGAGTGTCCCGTCTGTGCTTGCAGTGAGTAGGGAAGCTGGTTTAGATAAGATACTTGCAACAGGTTCCAGCAACTTCAGTGATGTGCTGTGGGAACTGCCTGCCTTTCCAGGAGACAAGAATAGGCTTCTCTTTGTAGCAGCCAACGCGTCCGAGCAGTGAAAGACAATCCCAGTGCTGGCAGGGTTTGTGTCGTGCTGGGCAAGGGCATGAAAGTGCCCCATGGAGGGAAGACAGGTGCAGTTATTGACTTTGCATTAACAAATCATGGTGAAAGCTTACCAGGTTTGGTGGAGCTGCTGAGTGTAGCTAGTCTTCTCCTTGTTCATTTCCCTCCAAAAAGAGCAGGAAGGCAGCTTCTCTTACTGCTCCCACACTCTGTATGTAGCAAAGCTTTGTGTTACCTGGGGAACGGCACTGGTGGTACTTAGGACACCTCAGTAATTGTGCACAGAAACTATATAGGCATCTCCTAAGTTAACACTGTGATGTTGCTATATATAATGACTAGTAAATTCTTAGACAACCTGGGATTTTGCTTTATTAAATTGCTTTGTTTCAGTCTCTTCTAGAAAAAGATAAAGGATTGTGAAGTATCTCCTCGCTGACATCCAAAGGGAGTTCTTTCCCTGGTAGTCTCCAACTTGTGACTAAATCTCACTGTCTGATTTATTATTTTGAATGTTGTCCACTTGCAAGCAGATTAACCTCTTTTGAGTGTTAGTCTCTTAATGTTGCTTGTCAGCACTATTCATGTTGACTAGGTCCAGCCTTTATACAGAAATTGATTGAGTTGCATCATACAGATCTGTGGCTTTGATTATTGTTGTGATTAATTCCAAGCAGAGGAGATTCCCCAATTGTAGCAATGCAAGTGAGGTTGATGATTTTAAGGTACTGAGAAATATCTATGCAAATTTGAGCTGTAATTAGATTGGTGCTAACGTCCTTATATAGTATTGCTGTGGAGATCAGTGCTATAGATGGAAGAGTTCAAGGCTCATCTTTGCTAAATAACAGACTTGTAACAGGGGAACCACACCTCTCTGCCCACTGGCAGTGATTCAGGCTTCAGTTCTGAACCATGATTTCTCAATGTTGAGTGTTATTTGAGGGCTTCCTAGCATAGGAGAGTGAAAAGATACAAGTTTAATGTAGTAAAGAAGTAGTGGTACAGTAGAAGGTGCTCACACACTTAGCTTCAGAGACTCAGGTAAGAGCTAAGGAAGCTGGGAGAAGAACTAGAAGTCTGTCTTCCCACTCCAAGAGAGTGGAGGAAGATGGGTACAGAGCACAAAACCCAGTGAATAAATAAGCAGAGGGAAAAGAGGTGCACCAGTAATCTTACTTAGCTTCTCCCCATGCCCTCCCCAACTCCATTGAAGACCAGTTTTGTGTATGATGCTCATTTTGTAATTGTTGCTTGACCTAATAACAAATACGTTTTGGTGTTGCTGCAATTGTCCTCTCTTCACTACTAGTCCTTCATCTGTTCTGCAGGAATTCATAGCAGTCAGCCAGCTGCGAGGATCCACCCAGGGGAAGATCCTATGTTTTTATGGCCCCCCTGGGGTTGGCAAAACCAGCATTGCCCGCTCCATTGCCAGGGCCCTAAACAGAGAGTATTTCCGCTTCAGTGTTGGAGGGATGACTGACGTAGCAGAAATAAAAGGACACAGGTCAGTGTAACTTGAACGGTTTCTCTATCCAGCAATTTTTACTAATGTTATGAAAATGGGAACCTGGCTGAAGTTGGACAATGTGTGTAATTTTCATCTCTGTTCTGCCAACCCTTGCTGACAGGAGTTGGATATGGGAGAAGGTTAAAAGGATAGCAAAAGGCAGAGTTTGGAAAATAATCGTATTCATTTCTCTAAGTGCAGTTGCTCCCTGCTTCTTCCATGTGCTTATGGGAGATTTTGGAAAAGCTGAGTGAGCTACCGAAGCATTGGAGTGATGCCAGATGCCAATTCATGTGTGTCTATAAATGCCAGCACTAAAAAGGGTGACAATTCAAACAGGGTCATTCACTTGTTGAGGTGTGATGGAGAATTGATAGAGAATAATCAGGAGGGAGGTGCTGCATGAGGAAAACTTGGGAACAAGAGTATGCATGTCAAGAGTATTAATGAAAATCAGTAAATCTGACCCTGCCACAAGTTTATTTTCCTTCCACGTACACCTGAAGACAAAACTAGCAGTGTTTTCAAACTAGGAAGAGTAGCTGTTCTGCAGCATGAATTGTACCTGCAAGGTTCTGCCCTATATGATGCAGAAGGGGAGAGATATTTTTATATACTTTTCAGGATATTCTCTGCTCTGTGCCTCTCTGCGTTCACTTTGTTACACTCTTTCCCTGCTTCTGTGTGTTCCTGAATACCAGTTCCCTCTAGCAGAACGGTTGTGTTTTGCTGTTAGTAGTTTGTCCCTTCAGTGTATCTTTTGGTTTACACTGATCTTCCTTTTTTTTTTTTTTTGTCCCTACTAAGTGAGGGAATTAAACGTTCCCTTTTCTAACACTTCTTTATCCAAAAACCAAGAAGTCGCTATTCAAACAGTTCTGTTCTCAGCCTTACTCTAATTTAAGTGGTTAAAACTAAAGATAAAAACTGCAGTCTAGGAGTATTCTGAAAAATTTCATGCCTGATCTCTACTAGAAACAGACTAGATGGGTCTTGGTGCTAAGTGTGCTGATGGAGAATGCTTTTGATAGATGTAGAAGAAATACAGATTTGTTTCCTAGCAGGATATACTGTTTCCATCAGCTGCATGCTGTGTTGTGTGATGTGTGCTGTACTTCACAATGGGTCCCTAAATACAGTCTCTGGTACAAACAGGAGGACATATGTTGGAGCAATGCCAGGAAAAATCATCCAGTGTCTGAAGAAGACCAAGACAGAGAATCCACTTATACTGATTGACGAGGTAATGTATCTGATCTTCTAGTTTTTGCTCTTGAAAACATGTATTAATTCTTGACCCCCGTAGGAAAGGTGAAGCAGTAACTCCTAAAAATCCCAGGGGTTTTTTTATTTAAATGAGGCTGAGGTCTCAAGTTCTTTGGATGACAGTGATATCTTAGATTTTTGTTTTCTCTTCCTGTAACAGACTTCAACTTTAATATTTCAGTTGTGCCATTCCCATTAAGTTGCAGCTATTTGGATGTGAGGGTCCTAATGGAGCTGGCTGGATATTCAGAAGCTTTCAGTAGGTCTCGTGTTTCCTGCCTAGGTGTGGATAAATCATTGTGCACAAAGCCACTGTTGTCCATGTGATTATTAGAAACAGTCACTCTGTCAGCAAGACTGTAAGAAATAAGATGCTTCCAGTGAATTTGTGATCTGATTTGAGAATAAATGACATGGGGATGCCAGCCTATTGCTTTGTGGAAAAGCAAATAAGGATGGGATATAATAGCAGGTGTTCAGAATAGACTAAAGGTCTCTCTAGCCTCCTTGTGGGCCATGCCTGGTAAATACCAACAGCAGATACCTGTGGAATGGTATGAGGAACAAGAAACTGGGTAATGACTTGCAGTGTTATGTAACCAATGAGTATCTTGAGTTGAAAGGTAATGAAACCTGTAGGTCATGGCACTTAAGTGGTGTTGGTGATGAGCCTTGCATTGGCCGTAGTAGCAAATTGCATTATGTCAATCTATGCAGTGGAGAGCAGCCCTGTCGTGACCTCTTCTTTGAGGATGTGGACAGTGCTGAAAGAGACAGCAATCTTGGCCACGGTCCTGGGCAGCCAACTCCAGGTGGCCCGATGTGAGCAGTGGGGTTGGACAAGATGATCTTGAGAAGTCCCTACCAGGCTCAAATCAGTCTGTGGTTCTGTGAAAGCAGCAAAGGTCACTAGCTGAGTGGGGATGAGTGTGGCCCTTTGTGCCTTGGTCGGAGTAAGGAAAGTGTCTTAGCTTACGTATTAGGGAAATTGGTATAAGCTAGCACCCTGTAGTCCTCCCACTGTGGAACAAATAGTCTGGTCTGTGACGATAGCTCAGTTTAACATGTGGTAGCCTGCTAATCTGCCGTAAGTCACTTGATTGTGTGCACACTCCCTGAGATTTCATGGTGCGTCTATACAACACTCTACAAAGTCCTATGCCTTGTCAGGTGTGTTACGTGCTCAGGCAGTAGGATAGTGGGGACTTGAGTGAATGCACAGAAACTGGTAGTGGCTATTTATGAGCAAACATATGAAGATTTTCAGATGGAGCCTTTAAAGAATTTTTGAGAATTTATTGTGGTGAGAAACAGAGTGTTTAAAATTTTTCTCCTGTAGGTAGATAAAATAGGAAGAGGATATCAAGGGGATCCATCCTCAGCCCTTCTAGAGCTATTGGACCCAGAACAGAACTCCAACTTCTTGGATCATTACCTTGATGTTCCTGTGGATTTATCAAAGGTATTTCTCTCGTCTGCAGGGGTGGTGGAGCTGGAATATGTGAATGTGTATCAATGCAGAGATTTCCTGTCCGTTAAAAGATGCTGATGTTTTAGTCGGTTGGGAAGTCCAACATGAGACTGAGACATGAGTGGAATAGGGCTTTCTCTGCAGGAGTTGGCTTTAACCAAAGTGTCTGTACATACTTAAGAGAACACAATCATCAGCATATGTCCTAAAGCCCTAACTCTTTGTAGAGCTAGGGACACAAAGATGCGTGGTCTCAGCTAGAAATGGCAACAGTTTTTCTTCTATGTAATGATTTGCAGAGTTACTATCAAGTGAGGTGGTCTTATACTGCTGTCAAGCTTTTGAAATTGGTTGTAATTGCACACTGTTGTACTTTTTGTGCAGCTTACATTAATTGCAGAATTGATGGATTAGAAATATGTATAAATAATTGGTCACTTTTGTGCTAACTTTGTAGCAGGCAGAAATAACTTAGTGAGATCTAGATTTCCCCATGCAAACAGTTTCCTGGTTCTTATTGGACCGTTCCAACTTCCCAGTTTGTGCTGTGTGTATTTCTAAACATCTGTTTTTGAATATCCTACTACATAGTTTTAAAATCCAAAACTTTTCCTGTAATAAAAACTAGATTCCACAGAGATGATGATCTTGCTTCAGACAGAGATCTAGAGGAGATCAGAGAGGAATTATTGCTTGGGGCAGAGCAAAAGTTGTTTAATGAAATTGCTTAATAGGATGGTGTAATATTTCCAGGTACTTTTTATTTGTACTGCCAACGTGACAGAAACCATTCCAGAACCACTGCGGGATAGAATGGAAGTGATCAATGTATCAGGATATGTAGCAGAAGAGAAACTTGCCATTGCAGAGGTAAGAGAAACCACTGAATTACATCTGTTGTAAGCATTTGCTTTTGGAAGATTCAGGCTTATATATTTACATCTAACTGTGTACAAAATATATTAGGCACGTGGCATTTTGGAGAGATTTCCTCTGATTTGAACACCCAGTTAAAGTAACTCCAGTGTTCCATAGGCTGTGGACTCCAGAAAATGACATTGAGCAGAATGAAGTTGGGTGAATTGGAATCATGAGGCTTTTGTCACAGATACTAACAGAAGGATATGGGGGATGATTTCTTTCAGAGGTACTTGGTCCCTCAAGCACGAGTTCTGTGTGGCTTGGATGAAAACAAAGCCAAAATCACATCGGATGTCCTGACTGTTCTCATCAAGCAGTACTGCAGAGAGAGTGGAGTGAGGAATCTGCAGAAACAAGTAGAAAAGGTGAGGGAAAGTTGTGTGTAACTGTGACCGCTGTGCTTCAGCCTTCTCAGCTTTTTCTACACAAATAAATTACTGTCTCACTCAGGTATTGAGGAAATCTGCCTATAAAATTGTGAGTGGAGAAGCAGAGATGGTCCAAGTAACACCCGAAAACCTGCAGGACTTTGTAGGAAAGCCCATCTTCACTGTGGATCGTATGTATGAAACCACTCCTCCAGGAGTGGTGATGGGTCTGGCCTGGACAGCTATGGGTAAGACAAAATGACTTTGGACTAATGTCTACATTTCCATATAATTTTCGAAAATTGAATGTGATAATAGGGAAAACTCAGTTTGAGTCCAGTGAAGTTTACTGGCACCAGTAAAATTAACTTCTGTGACCTTTTAGATCCTGACTACTTCTTCCCTGAATAAGGGACTCTTTCTTGTTCCCTTCCAGAGGTTCATTTTAGCTTCTGGCCAGTAGGTTTTTTCTTCTGGCTCTGTGTTCCATATGAACCACATACATTAGGAAGAGCAATGACTAAAAGCGTAAGCCTTTTCAGAGAGGACCAGACCCTGTCTGCTTCAATAAAAGCAGCAGGTGCCATTCTGCCTCCCGGCAGAGCTGAGCCATGCTGTGTCTCTTCAGTGACACTGCGACACTGACTTGGCCTTCAGTGTCACAGGCAGATGTGGGCATTCTGGCACTCTGTTGGGGTGGGTGCAGTTGGCTAGTTACCCTTCATTGGATTGCTCCCCTAGTTAACTTCAGGGACTTATGTGCATCACAGTATGGAAACACAACTCAGGGCAAAGGATGTGACCCCTGTATGTGCTAATTGACCTTGCGTAGAGAGAAGTGTTAAGTGAGGGTAAGTGCTGAGTGTCTGATGCTGGAAAGCTGAACTGTCTGGAAGTGTGTTACGGTATGAGCTCATCTTATTTTTTGGCTATAAAGAACTTGAAACTGTTAGAAGAACTGATTTAGTGCAGAAGAACTGCACTAAATAGGGGTTGCATCCATATTGGTGGAGTGTGATGTCCAGAGAAGCAATGAATGGAGACTGCTGGTGCAGTGCTGTTGAGATTTCTGGCCTTCATGAAGGAATTTGGAGAGCAGGTTTCACCTGCTCTTTACCCAAGAGTTAATTTCTCATCAGAGAGCCCAGTTCCAAATCCCTGACATTGCTTTTGCATCACCAAAACCTTCAGGTTTGATTTTCCTTTAACTTTGCTCAGGATGTTGTTTTTCTTTTTGTTCTTAGGAGGTTCCACTCTGTTTGTTGAAACATCCCTGAGGCGACCCAAAGACAAGGAGAACAAGGATGGGTCCCTTGAAGTAACAGGACAACTGGGAGATGTAATGAAAGAGAGTGCCAAAATAGCTTACACGTTTGCAAGAGCCTTTCTTATGCAGAAGGACCCCAACAATGACTTTCTCATGTCTTCCCACATCCACTTGCATGTGCCAGAGGTAAACTGATGCAGAATTCACAGAGCATGCATAGAGCTGGGCTGGTTTGCTCCCTTAGACATGAAGCTGGAAAGCACTTCGCTTGTCTATATGTTGTGCAGAATGCCCTCTTTTAGCAGTAAAACCTAGAAAAGATTTTCCTCAGGATCCTATGAAAGCATTCAAGCATGTGGTGAGAATACAGGGGCTTGCATAGTGCTCTGAGGAATCCTTCTGTTGTAGCTGTTGGCCCTGTAGCACAGGTGGGGACACCACAGCATGGCGTATAAGGAATTTGGATAAAAGCTTGTGTGCAGCTTCAAGAAAACCGAAGTTTAGGTCTCTGTGTTACCAGGCTTTCATAAGAGCTTCAGGTCATTTATTTATAATTGAAAATACATGTGGTCTCCTAGACTGTATAATGGCAGTGATTGCATTTTTACAGTGTTTGGAACTGAACATAGATGCACACAATACTCAGCACGGCTCATACACTGTGTAACAGCCTGGGGCAGGTGCTTTACTGAAGACAAAGTTTGTAATATTGCTGTGCCCAAGCTTTGCTTCTGAACTGTTGTGTGCTTTAACCTGGGCCATGGTCTCCTTGTTGCAGCTTGCTCTGGGTCTGTTGAGGGACTTCGTTGTTATCCGTGTGTTTATTTCCTGGAGGATCAGAAAACAGCAGACATTATCTCTGCCTCTACTCCCTCTCAAACATTTCTTTTGCTCTTACCTCAAAGATCCATTTGATCTTAGATAAATGCAGACTGTCATTAGTTTAGGCCTGGATTTTGTTGAGCTTTCTAAACAGAATGATCTTTTCTGCCTTGAATGCTTTTCAGTGTTGGCCTCCACTATGCTGTGGCTCTTGATGCCCTCTGCTCTTGTGGTGCTGACCCCTGTGACTTGTTTCCATGGTTGGCTTAGGTCAACAAAAAGCTTCATAGCGTGCATGCTCTGTTTTTTGCTTATGTTGCATATTCAAAGACCTAAGCCTGTTGAGTGTTGTGGTGGCATCAGGCCAGGAACCAAAGTGTAGACTCATGGATTATTCCTCATTAATAAGATGAGGACTGACATCTTTGTTAATAGATTGGCCAATTCAAATAGCAGGATTCCATCAATGACACTTTCACAAAAACCTTTGTGAGGCCCCTGAGACTGGGGCCATGTTAAAACAGCGATGACAGGTATGTCTGGCTTTGCTACTCTTTGAATGAGCTAAAACAGGGGACTTGTGCTTTTATGTTTTTAAACAGGGAGCAACACCGAAGGACGGACCAAGTGCAGGGTGTACCATAGTAACAGCTTTGCTATCGCTGGCCATGAATTGCCCAGTGAGGCAGAACGTGGCCATGACTGGAGAGGTGTCATTAACTGGAAAAATTCTTCCTGTTGGTGGAATCAAGGAGAAGACTATTGCGGTAAGAGCTGTTCTCTTGTCTTGCTGTATCATCTCTGGGAGAGAGCCCTGGATTTGGCTCAGTGGTGACTGGGACAGCCAGAGTGGTTGTCCCTGTTGTGGGAGAGGCAGTGATTCAACAGAAACTGTGGAGAAGCCTCTTGGGGGAACACGGAGACCTGTCTCTCTGGCTGTGAGGAAGGAGATGGGGCCCCAGGCTCTGTGCCTGGGCACCTGTGTTGATCTGGGTACTAGACTGGTAGAATTAAGGGTGGTAGTAACCATCTGGCTGTTAAAGCTGTCGTCTCTATCACAGACTGATAGGCTGCAATGATCTGTGCTGGGTTGAACTGCCTGTTTAAGGAGGGCATCCAGTGTAGATGTGAGGTATCCATAAGGCATCAATCTTAACATTAAGGCTCTGTTCCCTAGTTCCAGCTTGAATTTATCTGACTTAAAATTCCATACAGATAACTTTATGCTTTTCTGGTTTAGATGGAATTAGCTTACTTTTAGTGTCTTGCATTTTCCCCTGTGAGCTTTCTTTGTACATCATAATAACGTTACTTAATTCTCTTCTAGTTTTGCTTTGGCTTTTTGTAAGCTATATAGACGGAGTTCTCTGAAGCACTTTTGCAGGCACTGGATTTGTAGTGGTGCTTGCTTGTTTTGGTTTCAACCCTTCACCATTTTCAGAATTCTTTTCCAAGCATTGAATCTCTCTCTGTGCTTATCACCTGCACAGCTCCTGCCTACGTCAGCCTTGCATCACACGTTTTTTCTGTCTTCAGGAATGGCGCTAGCCTTCTTTCAGCAGCCTGTTGAGCTGGGCCTTTACATCAGTGTTCTGTCCCCAAATCTGTTGTGCAGTGCCATCCCCTTTCCTCATGTGGCTTTAAAATGAGTAATTTTGCGTTTTATTTTGTAGTAGTCATTATAGGAGTATTATAGGATAGGGGTGTCTGCGGTGCTGGTGACTGGCTGCACTTGCAGGAGTGTGAGAGACCACAGAAGGTTAAGTGTAGGATCACCCATAAAGCAGGTACAGGCCTGCCGGTGGAGGAGCAAGCTCTGCTTTCTGTGCCCTTTGCAATGCAGGTGTCTGTTCAAGAGGTTCTGTAGAAGTGCTGTGGGTCATGCATATTGATGTGGTAGCTTGGTCAGATAAGCTGTTTCCAATTCTTCCTTTGATTGTGGGGTTTATCCTCACCCAAGCTGGAACAGACTTTTTAAAGCTCTGTAAAGTAGCAGAAATTGGTCTAACCAATCCCCTGATGTGCTGACATAGTCATACTGATACCTCCTCCTGCAGCTGAGAAGGTGGACCGGAGAGCACTCTAGGGGTTTGGGGTGTTCCAGAACCTGATGCATCCCTAGTTGACACCTCTTGTAAGTAATGCCCTTGCTGCTCTCCAAAGAACTGAGTAAAGCCAGATCATGCTTTGAACTGTTCTTGTCCTTGCTTTCTAAAATGGGAGAGTGTTTCTAGTGGATTGATGGATTTCAAGGACTCAAGAGGCAACATAACTTTCTTTTCCCCATAGGCAAAGAGGGCAGGTGTCACCTGCATCATTCTGCCATCAGAGAACAAAAAGGATTATTACGACCTTGCTGGATTCATTACAGAAGGACTAGAAGTGCATTTTGTTGAGCACTACAGAGAGGTATTTGATATAGCATTTTCAAAGCTGGATTCTGCTGGAGGATGATGTTCCTCAGCCTGACGCTGGAATGTGATCTCTCAGCCCCTGACCAGAAATGGAGGATCTGGGGTCAATCCTGAAGTGGGACATGGAACTATTGCTGCTGCGCAGCTGCTGAAATGAATTATGGTTTTGGTAGAATAAAGTATTTCTCTTTAATATTGAATTATGATCCACATCAAGTATTTCAAATAAAACTGAAATTTTACCTAAGGAATATGCATGTTATCAGCTACCACTAGTGGTGGTAGCCTGGCCTCTTATAATTAAAAGGTTTTCAGTTATTTTGCTGTAGTTCTAAGATTCTGCTTTTGGAAACATTAACTCCATAGAGCTGGGGTTACAATTCATGTATGTTAGTGTTCCTGATGTACTCAAGTAGCTCTTGGGAACCTCTCCCTGTCTCAGCCTGTGCCGGGCTGGAGGGGAAGCTGTGAAATTCTTCGAGGACAGTTCAGCAGAGCACAGTTCTGCTCCAGATTGAATCATAGGTCAGTCCTGTCAGAAACACCACCAGGCTGAGACACAAGAGCCATGTCCTCAGCAGCAGCAGTGGTTAGCACTGCCCTCCGCCTCCCTGCCCCATTACAGGAGAACTAAATAACTGTTTTATGGCAACAAACACAAGCTTGGGCCTGGGACCTGGAGCACCTCTTACAACAAATGCTAGACAAGTTTGGGGAGGAGGGGGGGTGGTTCCATGACATCACACAAACTTACACGATGTCTAGTTGAAATGCATTTCTCTGGGCAGGAAGACCAGCATTTGTCCTGTCTCGCAGCACGTAGCCCTCACTGGAGAATAGAGAATCATCCCACTGAAAAGCTCTTACTGACTGTAATTCTGTCTCATGGTGTGACAGCACACTGCGGAAAGCACGATGGGAACAGAGGGTACAAGGGGAAATGCATGACCAAAAGAAGCTGCACAAGGTTGAAGTGCCATGAGGAATGAGTGCAGACTATTTTGAACAGCAGTTTTTTTCCACTGGACTCCTCTCCTACCACTATCTGGGGTCAGAGTAAGAGGCAGAAGGTACTGCAGCCTTCGTAGGCTATTGCAGGGGCTTCCACGTCCTGAGAAGGGCTTAGCCCCATGAGGTCTGGAGGAAGAAGAGGAGGATTTTATCACAGGGCAGTGCCAACAACTCCAGTATCAGCATCCCCAGTGCAGGTAAAATAAAATAGCAATGCAAGTTCTGGATCACTGCCATTCAAGTCCTCACCAGCACAGTCCCTCAGCATCCCCAGGAGCAGATGGACCATCAACAGTCACTACACTGTTTCTGTGAGAAAGGACTTTATTGAGTTACAGACTGTACAACTCAATCCTTCTTTGCAGCAGCTTTCCTCATGGCTGCCAGGACATTGCTGAGTTCTTCCCGCTTCCGCTTGGCCCGTATGTGAGTGCCAACCTGCAGGTGAAAGAGCAATGCAGTGAGTCCCAGCCGAGAACAGATGGAACGGCTTGGCTGCTGCAGGCAGTCCCTGAAGAGACCATGCTCAAAGAGCAGCCAGAATGGTATATGTGGACTCAAACTCCACCCCTGTCAACTGGCTGGCCCGGAACTACTTCCCATCGCATCTTCACTCAAGAATTATCTGAGGCAAGGTAAAAGCTGCTTTCTACTTTCACAGCTGCCCTCAATGAAATTTGTTAATTAAAGGTTAAAGGCACCCAACCTCCAGTATTGCTCTTCTCTTCCCCACACCAGATTTGCCAAGAATGAAAAATAGCGAGGCAAGATTCCTGTAGCTCAGGGCCTTCAGGCAAAGTGCCTTCATGCTCATCTCCCGCTTTCCCACCCAAGCCAAGAGGCATTCCCTCCACTCCCTCAGACACACACCAGTAACTTCCCAAGCAGCTGAAAAAATACAAGCATTAAAACACAAAGTATCTGTAGGGAAAAGCAAAAAACAGAAAGTTAACTAAAGTGGAGTTTTTGCTGTTCTCATTAAGATACTGGATTGACCCACCCGTTTCTTTATGAACTTCAGCGCACGTTTATCTTTGGAAACTTTCAGCAATTCCATAGCACGTCTTTCGTAGGGTGCGAAGCCACAGACTTCCCTGATCATGTCTCTCACAAACTTGGTGTGTTTGGTCAGGCGCTGTTGAAATAAAGAGGGGGGAGAGGAGGGGAGGTAGGGGAATACATGGATCACAATTGAAGTATGTACTAATTTGGACCTGTTGCTGCCAGCAAGAGAAGCAGACTGAGAGGAACTTCAGAAGTCACGCAGCCTATTTTTTATTTCACTGCTAATTCATTGAGGTGAGCTTGAAATGCATCTATCTTGCTCTCCCACTACAAACTGCTCCACTGCCAATTCCGGCTCTTTCTCTCTATGCCCACCTTTACACGTGTAGTCACTTTCCATGATTTAAGCCCCTGCTCCATGTCTAACATCACAAGCTTTCTCAACACTTCAAATGTGGTGCTTTCCTGCAGGTTTTCTGTTGGTCCCAGACACTGCAGTTCAGAGCAGACAGCCCTCCACCCCCCCAGGAACACAGATGGAAAAGACCCACAAAGCACACCCTTCTGCAATCCTCCAGGAAGAGACATTCAACTCCCACACCAACTGCTGCTGCCAGCAGTCATGGAATCACAGACTGGTTTGGGTTGGAAGGGACCTTAAAGCCCCCCCAGTGCCACCCACTGCCCTGGGCAGGGACACCTCCCACCACACCATGTTGCTCCAAGCCCCCTCCAACCTGCCCTTGAACCCCTCCAGGGATGGGGCAGCCACAGCTTCTCGGGGCAACCTGGGCCAGGCTCTCACCACCCTCACACCAGAGAAGTTCCTCCCCACATCTCAGCTCCATCTCCCCTCTTGCAGTGTCAAACCCTTCCCCCTCATCCCAGGGCTCCCCTCCCTGATCCAGAGTCCCTCTCCAGCTTTCCTGGAACCCCTTGAGGGACTGGAAGGGGCTCGAAGGTCCTCCCGGAGCCTTCTCCTCTCCGGGCTGAACCCCCCCAACTCTCTCAGCCTGTCCTCCCAGCAGAGGGGCTCCAGCCCTCCCAGCATCTCCGGGGCCACCATGTCCTTCTGCTGTTGGTGGCCCCAGAGCTGGAGGCAGCACTGAGGGGGGTGTCTCCCCAGAGTGGATCAGAGGGGCAGAATCCCCCCCATCGCCCTGCTGGCCACGCTGCTGGGGATGAAGCCCAGGGTACGGGGGGTTTCTGGGATGCAGTCACCCACGTTGCTGGAACCAGTCTGCGCCCGGTCAGACGGGGAGGCAACCGCCTGCAGCGCCCACCGCCCTTCCCGGCTCCGCACCGTTCCGCTCCCCCCAGTCGCGCCACTGCAGGGCGGAGTGGGGGGTTGGGAGCCGCCTCTGCCCAGCAGCCGGAGCAGAAGCCGGGCTGCAGTCCCCCAGGCCGCCTCCAGGCAAGCACCGCGACCCGCGGCGCGCACCCAGCAGCGGGGCCCTGCCCGGACCCTCCGCAGGTCCCGCGGGGGGGGGGGGGGGCAGCCCCGGCCGAGCCCCGTGGCTGCCAGCAGCGCCTCTCCCGCGGCCCGGCCTTCCCCCGCCTCACACTCACCCCGCGGCGGCGGCACTGCCTGGGCTTGGACACGTTCTTCGTCACTTTGTAACCCTTGTTGAGGCCCACGGCCATGGGGTAGCGGATCGCCATGTCTGCGGGCAGAGAAAGGTAAACGCCGCCGCCGATGGACGCGGATCCTCCGCCCCAGTCTCGCCTACCGCTCCGCTGATGGCGCCGCGCCGGAAGGAGTATGAGCGCGCGGGGCGCCGGGACAGCGCCACTTCCGGCCACCGCGCGGGGTGGGGGCGCTGCTTCACCGCGGGCGGCGAGGGGGAGCGGGACCTGCGCGGCCCCGGCGGGGCCCGGCTGCCGATTCGTTCCGTGTCGGGCGGGACGGATCAGGCCGAAACCGGGACCGGCGGGGCCGCGGCTTGTGAAAAAAAAGAGAGAAAACCCGCGGAGGAGGGTGGCGGCCCCTGCTGCGGAGGGTGGGGGGCCGGGCTGCTCCGGGCGGGAGTCACGGCCTCAGTGCGGCCTGGCGCGGGCGGCCCGTGTCGGCCGGACGAATGGGAGGAAACGGATTAAACGATTTTGTTGAAATGGAAAGAGACGGGATTTCGTTGCCCGGACAAATCCCTCCCTCGGGGACGGAACCGGGGTGAACGCGGCATTCAGCCCAACGGAGTGTTTTCTGCTTTCTGAGGCAATTCCATTAATTCCTTAAAATACTGAATTGAAAATATGAATCATAGAATTGTCAGAGTCGGGAGGGACCTCTAGAGATCATCTAGTCCAACTCCCCTGCCAAAGCAGGGTTGCCCAGAGCACACTCAGGACAGCATCCAGGCAGAGCCTGAAGATCTCCAAGGAAGGGGACTCCACACCCTCCCTGGGCAGAATCATAGCATCACAGAATGGTTTGGGTTGGAAGGGACCTTAAAGATCTTCTAGTTCCAACCCCCCTACCCCGGGCAGGGACACCTCCCACCAGAGCCCCATCCAGCCTGGCCTTGAACCCCTCCAGGGATGGGGCAGCCACAACTTCCCTGGGCAACCTGTTCCAGTGCCTCACCACCCTCACAGCAAAGAAATTCTTTTTGGTGTCTAATCTAAATCTCCCCTCTTCCAATTTAAAACTTACCCCTTGTCCTTTCACTGCACTTCCTGACAAAGAGTCCCTCTCCGGCTCTCCTGTAGCTCCGTTCTCTGAGAAGCCACTCTAAGGTCTCTCCGGAGCCTTCTCTTCTCCAGGCTGAACAACCCCAGCTCTCTCAGCCTGTCCTCATAGCAGTGGTGCTCTATTCCTCTGATCATCTTTGTGGCCTCTGCTGGACCCATTCCAACAGGTCTGTGTCCTTCCTGTGCTGAGGACTCCAGAGCTGGACACAGAGCTCCAGGTGGGGTCTCACAAGCACAGAGCAGAGGGACGGAATCACCTCCTGTGACCTGCTGGCCATGCTTCTCTTGATACTGCCCAGGATGAAGTTGGCTCTCTGGGCTGCCAGTGCACATTGCTGGGTCATGTTGAGCTTCTCATGCACCAACACCCCCAAGTCGTTCTCCTCAGGGCTGCTCTCCAGCCCTTCTCCACCCAACCTGTATTTGTGCCTGGGATTGCCGCGTCCCAGGTGCAGGACCCTGCACTTGGCTTGACTAACCTTCATGCAATTTGCATGAGCCCACCTCTCCACCCTGTCCAGGTGCCTCTGGATGGCATCCCTTCCCTCCAGCATGTCGACTGCACCACCGAGTTTGGTGTCATCAGCAAACTTGCTGAGGGTGTGCTCTATCCCACTGTCCATGTCTCCAACAATGATGTTGAACAGCACTGGTCCCAGTATGGACCCCTGAGGAGCACCACTCATCACTGGCCACCAATTGGACATTGAGCCATTGACCACAACGCTTTGAGTGCAGCCAGCCAGCCAGCTCCTTATCCACTGAGTGGTCCAGCCATCGAATCCATTAGTTTCCAATTTTAAGACCAGGATGTCATGCAGGATGGTGTCGAACGCTTTGCACAAGTCCAGGTAGATGACATCTGTTGCTCTGCCCTTGACCACCAAGTGTGGACAAGAATCTAATTGTAATTAGTTAATCTAATTGAAAAAAAAAATCTAGAATTTTTAAACAAATTGCAGAATTTCCTCTCTTGCTGTTGGGCATACGTCAGGAGGTGTCAGGCCCTGGCACAGGCATGGGCTGTGAGAAACACCCACCCTCAGGTGTGAAACAGGTGTCACTAATGTTTTTCTCTGCAGGAGGCAGGATATGGACAGGGATTTCCAGGGTGAAGGGTACTGTCCCACCCCCAACCTGCTTCACTCGAGCATTTCTGAAAGTCAAGCAACAAAAAAATAAAATTAGGAATGCCAGATTTGTTATCTGCACCTCTAAAATCAGCCCAGATTTGTTGACATCTTGTCTAATGAGAACAATCACACAGGGCAGCTAAAGGTCCACCTGGCC
Source organism: Gallinago undulata (assembly GCA_026546715.1). Classification (NCBI taxonomy): domain Eukaryota; kingdom Metazoa; phylum Chordata; class Aves; order Charadriiformes; family Scolopacidae; genus Gallinago; species Gallinago undulata. Next base: position 1,358,040 of record JAOTQQ010000014.1, read on the forward strand.
ACAAGCCCTGGTTTTCTTTCAGGAGGAGCTGCCGCAGGCTTCAGGCTGGAGAAGGAGGTGTCACCTCCTGCAGCTGCCCTCGTGCCTCGTACCTTAAGGCGGTTGCTTCCATCAGCTCTGGGCACGCAGAAGGAGGGGATCCCACCCGCTGTGGCTCTGACATGTAGCTCTGAAATAAACCCTTGCCTGAGGGAGGAGGCTGCTGCTTTCTGCTGCCCAGCCTGCAGGAGCCTCCAGCAGAGTAGGCTCTTCGCAGGCTCACCCTGGCCACTGCTGTGTTCTCCTCATGGCACCTCCACACCGATGTAACGTTCACAAACTCTCCTTCGGTTTCTCCTCATTTTACTCTCATTGAAAACCTCCCCCAACCCACTGCCTTTCCCCCAGGAAAGAGTTCCGTCAGACCTTCTGCCTCCCATCACTGCTTTCACAAGTCCCTACTTGAAAATCCAGTTTCTCAGTTTCCAGAAACTTTTGCCCTATTCCAACAGTGGTAAATGCCTTCTCAGCATGTGCAAATGGCTTGCATCTCTGGCTGAATTTCCTCCTTTCATTGAATTTTGCACTAAGTCCCCACACTTTTTGCCTTCTTACTTTCCCAGAACCATTATAAGCAAAGACTCCATGAAGTGAGCATGAGAGGAACTAAAAAGGGAGAGAAAGTATAGGGGGCTGAACAGTCCTGCTGAAAAGGACATGGGGGCCCTGGGGAAGAGTAGGCTGAACATCTGCAGTGTGTCCTGCTGTGGTGAGCACACTGGGCTGTATGAACAGGAGCACACCTGGTAGTGTGTGAAGGAAGCGATTGCTGCCTTTACTCAGCACCCCTTAGATCATGTCTGCAGCACTGGGACAAGTTCTGGGCCTTGCAGGGCAAGAAAAACATTGATAAACTGGAATGAGTTCAGAGGAGGGTCATGACGATTTTTGAGGCCGGGAGCATATGTCCCATGAGGAGTGGTGGAAGGAATGAGGCTTTTTCAGCCTGGAGGAGAAGCAGAAGACAGGAGAGGTAGGTGTGAAGCAGCCGCCCAAATTTCTGACTAACCAATAGAGAAGAACAAGTATAAGAACGATTCAGCCCCACGTGCCAGGAGTGAATCAAGTACAGCAGGAGGCCAGACTGGCTTCATGGGGAATTCTGGACTGAGTTAAATACAAAAATGGAGAGCACAGAAGATGAAAGCAGACACACACAAGCGTTGCCTGGACATGCAGGGACAGAACAGGAAAAGTTGGAGGACAGCTGGACTTGGCTGATGACCAAGGGAAGAAGGAAAATTTTGGCATGTGAACACCCTGCCCTTCTCCCATCTGCTCCACATTTATAACAAGACCACCGTTCTTTGCCACAAGACTGATGAGGTGTCTCAGTGTCCCTCTTTTCCAAGTGTAGAATTGGCACAGTCCATGATCCACCTTACAGAGGTGCAGGGTACACAGCTGAATGATGATGCCCCATCATCTTCTGAACCTGCAGCTCATCCTGCTCACTGCAGAGGTATGGACCTTCAAGGCAAGCAGCCAAGTCCAGATCAAAATCATCTCCACCTGCCTGTTCCACTGCATCCCACTTTCAGCCAGCCTCCTCCATGCTGTCACAGCCAAAAAGCCACACACGCTTTCTGAGATCCACCAGTTGCAACCATGGAAAGGCAGAGGTCTCTTCCCTCCTGCTGGGGGAGCCAGAATTCCCAGATGGTCACTGTGGAGCCTCTACCCACCAACACGCTGTTGTGTAAATCGGATTAAAGATTCTCACGCAGGATGTGCTCCCATAGCCAGTGCATCGGTGGAAGCCACTTACCCATGTGCAGAAAATCCCATAGCCAGAGGTTGATGTTCACAAAGGAGACAGAGGAGTCCGGCAGACTTTATTTGAATATGGATGTTGTCTACCTGGACTTTGGTAAGGCCTTTGACACTGTCCCCCATGGCATTCTCCTGGAGAAACTGGAGAATCATGGCATAGACAAGTGTACCCTCTGCTGGATGAAAAAGTGGCTGGATGGCTGTGCCCAGTGAGTTGTGATTGATGGAGCAAAATCTGGTTGGTGGCTGGTCACCAGTGGTGTCCCTCAGGGCTCAGTTTTGGGGCCAGTCTTGTTCAATATCTTTATTGATGATCTAGACAAG
>JAOTQQ010000014.1:1360275-1384359 GCA_026546715.1 Gallinago undulata
AACAGCCTGCCCAGGGAGGTGGTGGAGTCACCATCCCTGGAGGTATTTAAGAAACGTGTAGACGTGGCTTTTCAGGGAATGCTCAAGTGCTCAAGATTATTGGTTTGTGGTGGGGTGTTGTGGGGCTTTGTGGGTGTGGGGTTTAGTTGGTGGGTGCTTTTTTTGTGTGCTTTTTCTGTTTTTTGTGGTTTTTTTTTGTTTTGTTTTGGGTTGTGGGTGTGTTTTTGTGTTTGTTTGGGTGTTTTTTTGTTTTTGTTTTTGTGGGGTTTTTTTTTATGTGGTTGGACTCGATGATCTCAGAGGTCCCTTCCAACCACTAAGATTCTGTGTGTGATTCTGTGTGTGAATAAAAGGGGAGTCCACTGGGGCATTCCCCTGTGAGGTCTCTCGATTTTCCAGAAGACACAGCCTCCATTTTAGCCTAATTCCACGGTTGCGTGTAACCCTCTTCCTTTCCCTGTTAGCTAAGGGACTTGGAAGGTACAGACTTCTTGATCTGCCTATTACATAAAAGTCTAACGTTTGTGGTTTTATAATTGTCTAACTTTTGCATTTTCAGTTAATTCCCCTATTTCTCGGTTATCTCAGTCCTGCAGTTTCAATAAACTCCCTTATTTCCTTCAGTTATCTTATTCTTGTAATTTAAATTAACTTTTAATGTTTGTGGAGACACTCATATCTGTACTTTATCACCTGTTTGTGGAGACACTCTTACACTATCTTACCACCCAAGCAGAAACTTAATCGCCCCCCAAGAAGTGAGGTGGACACTCAGGGCAGTACCTGCTCCTATCCAGCAGCACTTCACCTTCCTGTCTTCTCCCTGCTTGGCCAAGGCCTTGCACGATGCAGGTATTAGCATCTGCCAAGATTCAGCTGTGTTTTTCCAGCCAGATGTCTCCTAGGGAGCAGCACGGGTCACCCTGAGCCAGCAGATCCAGGGAGGCTGGCGGCATTGAGCATTGGGAAGGCAAGGAGGAGAGAGGCCTCCATTGGGCTACTTTAAATTCAGAGGCTGCTGCTTGATGTTAATTAACAAAAATATACATAGCAATCAATCTGAAAGCCCTTCAGCACCATTCCCGTAGGTAACCAGGGGCCCCTCCTTTGAGCTGAGACTCACTGGTTTCTTCTTGAAGTGCCCCTTCCCCATGTTGTCCCACTGGAGGCTTCTAGACCTCCAACACCTGAAAGCCTCATTCCCTCCCCAGGGCTGGAGGTGTTTGGTTCTGCACCAGGGGCTGCTCTCTGCTCCACCAGCGCAGCTCCAGCTGTCCGCACGGGGTGTTTCCCTGCGTGAAGGAGCCTCTTACAAGAATAACCAGCAGAAGTCCCTGCACTGGGCTCATCATATGCAATATTTCTGCAACTGAGGCCTCACAGTCAGGGATGGAAATACCCCCATGCACCAAGATAGAACAGGGCTCTGGAAAGAGGATGTAGGGACAGCAGGACTGATAACATCTCTCTCTGGCAGCTAAGAAGTGGCTGTGGCTGTCCGACAGAGAAGTGTGACGATGAGCAAGGCCCTTCTCCAGACACACAGTGCTACGCTGGCACTGCTGGGCACTCGGCAGCAGTTACCAACATTTCTCCACTGTGCTCTTCAGAGGGAGCAGGAGAGATCTAGGAAAGGGGTCCATCCAGCCTCTGTTGGTGAGATGCCGGAGGTGGAGTCATCCCTGGTGTGTAACAGGACTGTCCAGGGGGCAGTCAGAGCCAAACCAAGATCACCCCTTAAACCGCTTCGGAGGGAAGTGGAGGTCTCTGCAGAGTCCCCACTGCTACAGCTTTTAATAAAAACATCTCTCTCCTGCTGTAATGACTCTGCTGCTGTGGGATGCTTGGTCTCTTTCCTCAGCAGTGTTTGCTGTCAAGCCTCAGCACCCGGGAATGTTCTGCACCAGTCTCAGCCCAGCCGGAACAACCTCTGCCTGCCTGCCCCCGGCGGTTGCTGGGTTGCTCACCATCTCTCTCACGAAGTTTTAAAGGTCTGCTTTGAGGCAGTCAGGGAGTCTGGCCACTTTCTTTGGTGGTGGTTACCTAAGTTATTAGGTTACGCCTAATAACTTAGGTTTAAGCATATTTTTAAACAAAACACTGCTCTGCACATCATAGGGCAATTTCCATGGTCCTTGGTTCTTCCAGGTGAAGTAGTTTGAACCCGACTTTAAAGAAAACTCTGGTCTTGGTAAGTAAATTGGGGTCCAGCCAATATTCCCCAGAAGTATTTGGTAACTTGCAAGACTTTCTACAGCAAAATCAGAAGCCAGCAGCCTCTACTGCCAAAGCCAGGAGAGCAAACAGCAGTCTGAATTCTTCTCCCGCCTCACCCCGTGAGCATGGGTAGCAGCAGTTCCACTCGGCTGTGGGCTCCCCTCCGCAGCAGCACGTGTGAGTGGGCACACAGACACCTCAGAGAAGCCATGAAACCTGTGCTCCTGGGAGAGGCAGCAGTTCCATCATCACTATGTGTAACATCAACAAACGGGGAAGGCTCTGTGCATTCCTAATGTTGTGTTTTGCGCAAAGGCCTCTTTCACAGCACAGGCACACTGCCAAACCCGTCACCCCTTCTCCCCGAGACCTGCATCTGTTCCCCCATCCACCTGCTCCAAGAAAAAATGGAGAACAACCCCTGCCTGTTCCTTGGGGCTTCTGCGGAATGATGGTTTTCATCCACCTGCCTGTTCTGCCTGAGCAGGGGAACCATCTGCAGCTGCCCCTTCAAGCAGGCTGCTGCCATCTGCGGAAGGAAAGGATTTAACCCTTCTGGGGCTGCTTGGGGCTTACAACGGTAGGGTTTGACAGTCTGGGCTGATTTCTCTGTGAAGGCATGGAATGCCTTACTTTTGTATCCACTTCTGCAATTTCAGGTGCTTCAGCTTTTTCCCCCGTTGTAAGTTGCTCAGCACTTCCAAGTGAAAAGGGTACACCTAGGTTAAACAACCTTTTTTTCTGTCTTTGCGAAACCCTTTTCCTGCATTCTTGAAGGGAACCAACATAGAAGAGGACCTCAGTTTCCCCTGCAGCTGCTGTATTGATGTATCACACGCTGCTTGTCTCCTGTGCCAGCGCACCTTGCAGTAGGACCGCAGTTGACTGACCTGCATTCCTTTCCCACTGGCCGCTGTTGCTGGGATGGAAAGGTTTCATCCTTGGCAGGCAGGAAAGGCCATTTACAGCCCTAAAGTTTTCTCTCAAAATTAGCCACTTTGGACATGTGCAACTACCATTTGTGTCATTTGCAATGGTTGAATGTCACATAGTTATGAATGGCTTCCATGGGGATGAGTCCATGCCCTGGTCCCTTGGTGGGCCAGTTGAGTGTCACTGCGGGCACAAGGAAGAAGGCTGGGTGGTGTAGCTGAGGCAGAGAAGCTGCATTGCCCCTTTGGACAGCACTGGGAGGCCAGATGGGCTCAGCCCAATCATCACTCTGTGACAGTGGGGTCCCAGCCATGAGTCCTGGAGGGAGGCAGAAGCCCAGACTGGCATCTCGGTGGAGCCCATGTTCAGAGCCTCAAGGTTCAGATGCAGGTTTGGAGCTGGCTCAGTGGGTTCTTGGCCCTCCATGGCCCTCCATGGGTTTCCCTTCCGTGGGCACGCTGTTCCAGACCAGGAGGAGCGCTGCTCCAGGTGCAGGGTGCAGCTCTCAGCTGTGCAGTAACGGGGCATGGGAAAAGGGGCTGCAAGCACGGGAGCCTGCAGGAGGCCCTGGGGGAGCTCAGGACCCGGCTGTTGAAGAGGAGGCCAGAGGGGAAGGAGGGAGAGAGCAGCATGGTCGAGAGACACGGGCAGCAGTCGCAGCCAGTGAACAGGACGATTGCTCCAAAGCGCTGAGCCATGTGCAGGGGCTGGGTAGGTGCTGCAGGGGAAGGAGGCACCTCCCCAGCTGCAGTGTGCCTGTGGAGGACCCTTCACCCCTCCAGCACAGGCTTTCCCGCAGCTCTGAGGTGACCTGTGCAGGCACCAGAGCAGGCCCTGATGCTTCTGGCAAGAGAGCGAACTGCCACTATCCATGGATGGACACTGCCTACCCAGACCTGGTCCTGCTAAGCAAGGGCATGTCTCTTACCCACCCCAAGAGGGCTTTTACTGCCATACCCTGGTGGTGGTAAGAAGGCTCCAGCACAGAGGCTCCCCTTCATTTCTCCAGTGATCCTTTCCAGAGGAGCAGCTGCATGTGCACTGGGTCTCAGCTGCCTGCACCCTGTGCCACCAGACAGCTACAAAGCATTTTTACATGACTGAACCCATGACACAGCTTGTTTAGCAAAGGCTCTAACATTTCCCCCTCCTTGCTTGCATGGATGGATTATCCCTGGAGGCTGGGGACATCTGCAAGGTCCAGAGCATACCTGTGACCTCCTGCAGGCCAGAGAACAGCCACTGGTTTACAGAGGTCCTGAAGCCAAAAGAAGCCAGAAAAACAGCGAGAATCATCCAATGGTTGAGGAAGATGGGGGACTGCAAAGGGGATGTCCTTCCCAGAATGAGTTGTTTCAGAAGAAGACTCACCAACAGGCCAAGGATTGCAGGGACAACCCTGCAAGACTGTTTCCTGAGAAGACGGGATTAACGGAGGTATCCTCCTTCCAAGGAGGCATCCTGCACACATGCCAACAGGAGAGCACTGCAGAAAGCAAAGGGTGCTTTTGCTTTTACATGAGAAGGTATTTTTGACAAGAACAAACAGGGGGCAAACCTTGCTGCCACTGTCCCCACTGCCCCATGCAGGGTTACGCTGAAGCGGGTCTTCCTTTTACATGCAAGATATCTGCAGACACAGTGAAACAAATTAAATCCTACAAAGCTATGACATTCTCCTACTCAGAAATGCAGTTTAGCAGTGTTGAGGTGGCCTCCAAATATCTTGGTCAATCTGAAGCTTCTCATTTGCTGTAGCTCCTGCTCATTTACTCCATGCAAGCAAATCTCACTCACGGCTGCCTGAAACATCTGATTCTTGCATCTTTCTACCCACATGCACCCACAGCACATCGGTGGTAGAGAAAGAAGTGACATGATGCTGCTGACCTTCAAAATCCTGCACATGGTAGAGGCTGGCAGGACACTGGGGCAAGGCAGGGTCTCCCCCGGTTCCTACAGTCAGGTACCAAACTCAAGACAGCAAATGGCTTCCTGCTGTAGGTTCTGGTGTAGTCAGAGCTGTCCCTCATGTTAAGGACATGCAGCTCCAACACAAGTGTGAATGGAGCCTGTGCTCCAGCACTTCTCTGTTGTCACCAGCTGTACACTGGAAAAATGTTTTCCAATGAGACAGATGCATTGATAGGGGCTGAAAGCCAGGTCCACAGAGCTGCTCCATAAAGATCAAGACATGCAGACATTAACTGAGTAATCTTCATGCAACAGTTCATCGCAATCATGCTTCGTTTCATCGCAAAATTATTACAAAGCCTGATAAATTATCCTTTGTAAAATACTTTGAGATCTTGGGTGGAGCACACTTTGGAATTGCAGAAAGCATTCCTTTCATCTCCTTTACTAATCATGTAATGTGGACGAGAGAGAGATTGATCCCATGCACATACCTCCATATACCTGTCTTCTTCCCTTTCACATACTTTTACACTGTAAACTTTACCTTTGACAGAGGTTCTGTCTTCAGGAATCTCAGCACTCCCAGGTCCACGCAGCATTTCTCCTGTTAAGGCGCACAATGGGCTAAGTGTCTTTCAAAAGGGAGTCAAAGGTTTCTGCTTTCACCTTCCTTTGATAAAAGCTGGGCTCTTATCACACTGGGTGTTTGTTTGTTTTGGTTAACAGAATAAAATTGAAATCCTAACCCACCCCAGTGAGACGGAGAAGGGAGGCTGCCCCAGCCTGGCCAGAGATGAGGTACATAAAAGGTTACTGCAGCTGCTGGAGGGAAATACGTAAATAGCTCTATGGTGATGGGCACTGGGCCAGCTGCCGTTGGGCTGTGGGTTTGAAAATTAGGCGCCAAATGGCTGTTTTGAAAAAAAAAACGCTGAATTTGTTTTCATTAGCCTGGAGACCAATGCCAAGTTTTATACAATAGCAGCGCGGGGGTGTGAGTGCTGCGTGCTCCCCTCCCACAGCTCCACTGGGGAGCTAGTGATCTCAGTGATTCTGGGAGCTGAGCTGGGATTGCTCCTGGCTCATAAAGCCTTATGAACGCGGATACACTGCATTTCAGAGCCAGTCCCCACCCTCCTCCACTACATTCTGCCACACAGCTAAAGATCAGGGGCTTGCTTGTGTTTTGAGGGAACCTGAGCTCCATGGAACACTGATGGCCTGGGGCTGCCCCAGCAGGCTGCACAGGAGTTGCTTATCTTTGGATTGCTGAAAGTACAATTAGAATTAAATTCAGTTCTGTATATGAAAGTTGAAACTCATAATGTTAGAGATTACTGGCCCAATATTTCATTAAAGGTGATATGAATAACCCCTTCCTTAGATCTTACTTACCGATATAAACAGGACCTGGGTACGCACACAAACACCCGTGGCTCTATCTCTGTGGACTCCCAGGCTGCCGGCAGCCTGACTAGAAGGAAATGGTGATATTTTTCCTACCTGGCTACCTCATCTGCTTTCAGTGGTGTTTTCACAGTGTTTTATTGCCAAGAAATCTGTCTTCCTATTCCTATTCCTATTACTTTGGAGGAGTTCCTGAGCTCTGGGGAGGCAGTGAGGGGAAGACTCTGCAGCCGATGCTGGGCTGAAGGCTGTGGTGCATCACACACCGCAGCACTCCCTTCGCCTGACACAGGCTGTGAACGAATTGTACTGTGGAAAGCTTCTCCATCGCTCATGTTTCACAGACCCGGCTCTTTTTTAGCGTGTGGTATTAGAAGCAAATGTCTAGAAAAGTGATGAAGTGGAATTGTGGAAAGTTGAGGAACCCTTAGTGCTGCCCCCCCGGCCTCAGCTTCTTCCTTTGCCACTTCTCTGTTCAGATGGGGGGGGTGGGGGGAGAATATGAGAGGGTTTTAAAATGTAATTCTTATTTCTTTCTGGTCACATGAGTCTGGTTCTAGTACAAGAGTCTAAAGGGCAACCCAGGCCCTCCTGACCGTGAAAGTCACTCGCCTTCCTGCCACAAAGGGGCAAACAATCCCAAGCAGACCTGAATTCTCCTGACCACGCTTGGTTAACACTTGCCCCAGCATGATACAGGCTGAATTCTGCCTCAGTAAGGAGGTAAATGCTATAGCAGAATAATATTATTATTTAAGGCTCCTGTCAAACACTATCTGCCTGGAATTAGAAATAAATACACCCTCTAGTCATCACAGCATGGTGTCTTCTTGTGAAAAAAAGCCCATGTTCTACATAGAGTCTGCTATCTGTTTTCTTTAATCACACACTTGTGCACTGTGTTCCTTTTTGCTCTTTTTTACATGTCTCTTAGCAAACTTTCTTATGAACAAGATCTCATGCATGACACATGGTGTACTATTACTTTTCTCCACTATCATGCTTTCTGTCCCAACACTGATGGAAGCAATTTTATTCAATGAAAGCTGAAATTCTGGAACAGAAATCTGTGGTGAGGTCTGAGTGCTTCTTCCAGACTTGGAGCCATCACTAATGCTGAGCTGGATTGAATTTGGACTGATAGGAAAATGTTCTGTGCTACATGTTCAATCTTTGCCCCTCCCTGAAATTAATGAAAATATCTCAGACAATTGATTAAATATTGACAGGCTGTTCAGAGTAAGATAAGGAACATGAGGCGGACGGGAAGTTAGGCAACTACAGAAAAGACAGAAATAATCCAGCTATTACAGGCATACAAATAATCAAGTGTAGAATGAGAAAGGGGAGGGCGTGGCAGCAGCTGCTGAGAAACTGAAGCAGTTGAGATAGGAAATAGCACTGGAAATCCTGCATCCCCAGATTTGTGAAAATGTCACAGTCATTATGAAATCCCAGACAGTGTCAGAAAACTCGTTACACCCAACTGTACAGGAAACTGGTCAACGACTGAGAAGATGCTCTGCATCAAAGGATATGTGAGATCTTCCTTTGTCTTTACTATGTACTATAATCCCTTCATTTATCTGATGGGAGAAGACACTGCTGTCTGTGTTCTCCAACACCCCCAAATTTATCCTTATCCTTCCCAGGCAGTCGGATATGTTGCAAGCACATTTGAGCTAGAGACTTAGTCCAAGGCACTTCCAAGTTCCTGACTTTATATCAAGATGAAGCCTGTCCATGCACCAGCTTTCTCCTGTGCTCTGCTTTCCACATGGAATGAAGATGGGGGGGGGTGAGCCTTGGTGTGCTCCCAGCAGGTTCCCAATCTGGAAAGCCCAGGGAAGGCATCCCTGGGGATTGCCACAAGCCCTCTGCCACTCCAGTCAGGTAAGGCTGACGTGTCCCTAGATGTCCCTTTGTTAAACACTAAATAATCGTGTCCTGGGCGAAGAAATCAAGTCTTCTGAAAGCAGAGAGGTAGTTTATAATAAAATCGTTTTGGGTAGCAGTGAACTGTCAAGGTCCTTAATGAAACCAACACAGACTGGTTCAGTACTAACCTGTATCACCAGAGCCATCCAAGAGGACCAGCATTTGAACAGACGCTAATTCCACAACTAAAGCAGGCATTGTACTCCTGGAAAGTACAGTTGGCAAGTGGGCTCTCAGCTTTTGCACTTCACCTCCTCCCCCGACTCTTTCCTCTCCCCAAACTGCTCTCTTCTTTTTAGCAGAGACAGGAATGTGAACATATGTGTTCAGTTAACAGGGAGAGGAGACTGGTGACAAGGATTAAAGTGTGCACATGCTCTGGTTACTGCTATAGAAAGGGACCTTCTAAAAAAATGTAGAAAATATTAGGTATTATTATTGAGGCCTATTTAAGGAAGTATATTTAGAAAAAAAGATTTTACTGCAAGACAGTTGATAGCAACCCTATAAAAATAACTGGTAATGTTAGAAGGCAAAAAAACAAAACAAAACAAAACAAACCCCAAACTAAAATCCAAACCCTTGACACAGTTTCTAGGCCATTATTTTAAAAATCTGATGGACAAAATAATGGGGGAGTTTGGGCTAAACTTCATGAACAAAGGGGATTTATATCTGGATTACATTATCCATCAAAATCAAGCAGTAAGTTTAAAAGAATTTCCCAAACATGACAGATGCACAGAGTATCACATCAAATCACAAGGGAAGAAATGAATGAACCCAAAAGTGCTTATAGAGTTACAGCATCCGTTAAAATATATGGGGTTTTGGTTTCTTAACGTGACCAAAGCTTCTAAGTGGCATTCCACGAATTTGCTGGTATTGGAAAACGGCACACAGAGTCTGTTCCCAGCACCGCCTCGGCGGGACCAGGACCAGCCCCGCCCCCCCCCCCCCCCCCCCCCCCCCCCCCCCCCGCAGCGCCGGGGGCACGGTTTGGAGACGGGCGCCAAAATTCAAAAAACGCTCCAGCGACAAAGGGCCGGGGCCGAGGGCGGTGGGGGGGAGGGGGGCGGCACCGGCCGCAGCTCGCCGGGACTTGTAGTCTCTGCTCTTCCCGCCTTCTCCAGAGACAGTCAGAGAGCCATAGAATCATGGAGGTCAGGAAAGACGCATCGAATCAGCCCCACTCTACAAACACTCCCCTACACCATATCTCCCAGCACCGCATCTAAACGATTCTTAAATATGTTCAGGGACTCAATCACCTCACAGAATCACAGAATCACAGAATACTCATGGTTGGAAGGGACCTTTGAGATCCTCGAGTCCAACCACAAAAAACCCAGCCAACCAACCAACCAAAAAACCCCAACAAACAAAAACCAAAACAAAAACCATAAAACAAAACCAACCATAAAAAAAAACAACAAAAAATCCCACACAATCACCCACAGACAGACACAACCCAACAATCTCATGCCCTGAAGTGCCATGTCTACACGTTTCCTAAATACTCCAACACCTCACTGGGCAGCCTATTCCAGTGTCTGACCACTCTTTCTGTGAATAATTTTTTCCTTCAGGGCAGAAACAACTTGAATTCTGCCACAAAGCGGGGTTTGGCGTAGAGCTGTACAGTACTGTACAGCTGTACAGTACGTTATCAGCTGTCACTGATACAGGTCTGATAACAGTGGCCTCCAGCTGGGTGGCCATGGGAGCACCCACAGAAGGGGTGCGTGTCCTGATCCATAGGCTGCTCTCACTGGAGCCATCGTTCATAACTTCCCCCTGGGTGACCCACTGGCAGCCTGGCGTCATGGTGCGGGGTCCCCGTGTCACGGTGCAGGGGTCCTCATCCTCAGGTCTCATCAGGAGATGGAGGGGCTGGTGTAGTCCCTGGAGAGATGATGGCCAAGCCTGGTGGGACGGGCACTCTGTCCTCTGCAGAGGAAGCCAGGACAGCCCTTTCCATATCAGATGCATATTTTTAAATAAATATAAACTACCACATACATGGATTAGCCGCTGAAGATACATGGTGATGGCAGGAGGGACTTAGAGCTATTTGCCAACAAGGGTATTGAGCGTCCAGAATTCCTGGATTTATTCTGAGGTTTTCCAGTCTGACATATAGTCTATATCAGGATCCCAGGTGCTCTGACGTGAGGATTGAATAGCTTCTGTTTTGAGGATAAACTCATTTGCACCCATTTCTTCAAACTGGCTCCCCAAGTTTCTTTCCATCTATTACGTGCAGTATTTTCTCACTCTCGTTCACATTTCTCTCCCGGGGTCTGTCCTCCCCATCACGCACATTCCTTGCATTATACTCATGCTTGCATTATACTTTTAATTTGATGTCCATGTGTATGGGTGACAGACTTTGAATCTCTTTTTTCTACTTCTTGGGCAGAAGATCTCCCTTTCCTCAGCCTTCTCTGGCAGCCAAAAGACACTACAGCAGTAAGGGCTTTTCACCCTCCAAAGTTTTGGGACACAAGGAATTAACTCATGTGAATGGTAATCCAGTCTATCCCTGTTAATGTACAAGGACTGCCAGAAGTTGGGGCGTATTCAGTAAAAATATATTTTGGGGAAAATAATCTCCAAATCTTTAGGAAGCTTCCCAGTGGATTTTAGTTCAAAAATCTGGCTGTGTTCCCTGGGACAGCGAGAGGGTTTCAGGAGAGTGACTTTGAACCACCTAATCAGAGACTGGCATCTCAGTAAAGTAATTTCTAAAATTTGCATAACAGCACTCCCAAATATTCACCCTTGGAAAGAGTTGATGGGTGTTTTTTCCCAGTTGCCCCCAGTTTAGGCAAATGGCAGGTCCCTGGCCTGTGGAATGTTGCTGCCAGCAGCCAAGAGGGGCAACGCCATACAGAGTGCAAGCTGTGTTTTAGACATCTGGTGTGAAAATACACCCTGTGAGAGGAACGCTGTGCCGGTCACCCAGTGAGCACCAGCGCCACTCTCCAGTGTCCCCGGTAGCCCAAGGCATGGGGCAGAGGCCAGGGGCTCCTGGCAGGGCAGCGACCCGCAGGTTTACCCGCACCCACCAGCCCTGGGAGCAGATGCTGGCCGCCAGGGAGCCTGTGAGGAGCAGTCCTGGTAGGCAGCTCTCGGCTCTCCCGGCTTTATTACAAAAAAATATATTGCCTTCAAGATTGGCCTCTCACTTTCTGCGCTTTACTCACGCTCGCGACAGCCTAATTTTGTATTTTAATAGACGGCACAAGCCACAATTTTGGATGCGGAGTTGCCCTCCGAGCACCCCACAAAATGGAGGGCGGCCGCGACTACATTTCCCGGCGCACTCTGCGGCGCGGCCATCTTGGCGCCGAGACTCCATTTCCCAGGGGGCGCGGCGGCGGGGGAGGCGATGTCCGCCATCTTACTGCTGCCTCCTCCCACGGTGCGGCGGGATTGAATGAGCCCGCTGCCCGCCCGCCCGCGAATTGAGCGCCATGTCAGGCACCCCAAGCCGTGGCACCCCCGGCGGGACCCCGCTGTCGCCGACTCGCATTTCCCGCCTGCAGGAGAAGGAGGAGCTGCGGCAGCTTAATGACCGCCTCGCCGTTTACATCGACCGTGTGCGGGCGCTGGAGCTGGAGAATGACCGGCTGCTGCTGAAGATCTCCGAGAAGGAGGAGGTTACCACCCGGGAGGTACGGCCCGGGGTGGCCTGCTGGCCCTCGCCCGCGGCTCCGCGGGAGGGGGGGGGGAGAGGGGCCGAGTGGTGGCGGCCCGCTGGAAGCGTTTCCCGCTCTGTCGCGGGGAGCGGGCCCGCGGCCTAGGGGCTCGACCGACTGGGTCCCGTGGGGCGCGCTCTGGCGGCTCCACGCGGCCGCGGGCTCCGCGGCGCCATGTGTGGCCCGCTGCGCCGCTCCCCTGGCCTCCGACCGCGGCGAGGGGTGCCCCCGGGCAGCGGGCTCCGCTGGGCTTGGGGCTGAGGGCGAGAGCTGTGGGGGTCGGGCGGAGCTTCGGACGGGGGAAAACGTCGTGGAGACGCGACGCCTGTTGTGTCCGTGTGGCCCCTCGGCGGCTGCCGGAGGCCTCTCTGGCCGCCACGCTGGGCGGGAGGGGGCTGCTGGTGACCCGGTGAAGGCGGCTTGGGCCGGGATCGCCACCGAGTGAAAATTCGGCACCCGCAGCGGTGCCGGTGCCTTCGGCGGGAGCGGGCCTGACGGCGGCCGGCCCAGCCAGGGAACGGCTCTGGGCGGTAGGGCGGGCGCGGTGCTCCGCGGGCCCGGGGCGGCGGGGGTAGTCGCAGGGATCCTGCGTGTCCCGGGCGGGAAGAGGTGGCGGCAGGGAGCACCCCGTTCCAGGGGACCTCCGGGTCTGGGTGTCTGTCTCACCCGCTGCGGGCCGATTCTTCGCTGTAGTTTGTAGTGCAAGTCGGTGTATTGGACCCCGTGCTGAGCACACGTGTCCTGTGAGTTCTGTCAACCTGGACGTTACTTTTTCTTTACAGTCACTGTCCTGACGGCTGATGAGATGAAAAATGTGACAGGGTTTGGACTAACTTTGCTTCTCACTAGAGAAAATCTCTCTTAGTCCCCGCAAATGCCAGGAATCAAATCCTTTTAGCGTGAACTATGCCTTGCTGACAGTGCCCATCATGGGATGGCATCTCTGATCCTTCCTGTGATCTTGGCGGCAAAACTGTCTGATCTTTTTTTTGTAGGCCATGTTTTGCTTTTCCCTTTTCTGTTGTATCTGCTTTCGCCCTCCTTTCCATATGGAGGAAGGGTGTAGTCAGTGACACAGCTGGGGACACCCAGCCTGAACCCCCCTACTCCATCTGTTGGAGACAGTCTGCAAGATACCGTGTGCTCTGAGATTAAGTTAAAACTTCTTTGGGAAGCCTAGAGTGTAACTAGTGTGGTGCAATGGGTCTACTGTGTAGACTTCTTCCTGCCCCTTTAAGGGTCTGTTTTGATGATGCTAGGGGTGACAGGAGGAGGGTTTGAATTAATTTATTTTAAACAGATCAGATAGGTCTTGTTTTGGGAATGGCTTGTTTTGGGAGTGGTTGCCCTACCTGCAATCAATGTACACCCAAGATTCAGGTACCTTAAAGTACTTTTGTACCACTTAATGATATATTATACCTTCCATGTTTTCAAAATAACTAGATATTTCTAAACATGAAACATGGCTATGTCATTTGTCCTGTGTGAAATCATGCTGTAGAAAAAAACAACAAACAACTTGTGGTTCAGGGAGCTTTTAAGTTGTAGATTGTTGGAGGCTAGAAGGAGTATGCATTTGAAATATAGAAGGCAGAAAGTAGTTCTATTGACAACAAACATGTAAAAGAGTAAGAACAGAACAAGCAGAAAACATAGATATAATCTCACTAGGTTTTTAATATGACCATAAACTTGTAGTCTTACTGTTTTAATCCAGGATAGTGGACAGTGATTTAGGACAGTGGGAACAGTAAAACTTGAGATGGCTGTCAGATCTTGGGTTTAGTGGAATGAGAGAATCCTGTCTTTTCAAGATCAGTCTAGTAAACTGGATGTTCCGCTGACAATACAGTTGTTACAGTGCTAGAATTTGTGTTTGTAAAATGACTTGGCTTAGCATGAAATAAGATATTAATTAAAAATAAACCTTCCAAACCCCACAGCCCAAAAAAACAAACAAAACCCAAAGCAACTCTTAATTTCTGTGTAGAAGCACAGTTAAGCGTAGTCTGACATACCATTCTGGCTACATTGTTTTATCTTTGTATTAGCTCTACATGCTTAAAATAGACTATTTTCTCGTCCCAGGGTGTTCAAAATGAAAATTCTCCTTGGTTGTTCTCAACTGTGTGTAAATTTGACTCTGTTTTGTGGTTTTGGTTTTATTTAGCTGCCTAAATATTTTAATATTTTTCGCTTATCTCTGTTAGTGGCAGAGAACATCATCTGCCACTGTGGTAGATGGAGTGATGCATGTTGTGAGATGGCAAGCAAAGTAACTTGTGGGCTCTGTTGTCACCTGAGACTTTATGGACCCACCACCTGTTCTCAAGGCAAATCCAAGGCAAATGGGAGGTTGGGGATTGCATGGTATAATGAGAGAGATGTTTGTTCATTGCTTGTCACTCCAGTATCCCACAGTGACCATGTCTGAGAAAGGGGATGGGTTGAGAGCATTACTGCCATTCTCTCCCTGCGTGCATGGGAACATTTCTCATCTTGTTTCAAAGCTCTGATTTAGGGGAATATCCTCTAGATAAGGGAAGTTTTGCTGATGCTTTTCAGGCAAGGAACATAGTCACTGTTCTGCCAGAGACTCTTAAATCATCAGCTGATCAGGATGGTCTTTTCGTTGTTGTTTTAATCACCAACCCATAGAAGATAGAAAAAAAGCCACCTCCTCTGTTGGACAGTCTCCTTAGTTTTACAGACCACAGCTGCATCATGGCCTTGGAAGAAAATAGCTCCTGTTGCTCTTTGAGGAGCACAGGGCTGCCACCTCTTAACAGCAGAGAAGAGGAGCTTTGCAGAAGTTGAGATTCATGTCTAGTCCTCCACTAATTGTAGCCCTTCTTCCTGCTCTCCCTAACCCTATCTAATGCTCTTGTATCTTTACTTGTATGCAGTAGGCCTCTAGAGAATTAAATATGTATACTGTAAAGCCCTCAGAAAAATACAAAAACATATTTTGCCTGTGTAGCCAGGGGAACCTATAAATGTTCTCATTTTTTCTCTGCTCTCTTGCATGAACTTGTGTAGTTTAGCCAATGACAGAAGAGAAAGTTAGCTCCTCCCTAGTGTAGGACTGATGCTGGTCTCACTGCGGTGGGGTCACTGTTACAATAACTGAATTTGTGAGGATGGGACAGGGAATACTAGAAGGACCAA
Organism: Gallinago undulata; assembly: GCA_026546715.1. Classification (NCBI taxonomy): domain Eukaryota; kingdom Metazoa; phylum Chordata; class Aves; order Charadriiformes; family Scolopacidae; genus Gallinago; species Gallinago undulata. The sequence continues at coordinate 1,375,563 of JAOTQQ010000014.1, forward strand.
GAGGAAGGGAGCCTTAGAGCTGCCATCATCTCACTTTCTAATAACTCCCTATGCCCCCCTGTAGTGCAGCATTCCAAAAATTATGTTTTGGTGGTCATAGGAGCAGTTACTACACTGTTGTGAGGACATCCCTCTGTTCTCACCCACAGAAAGGAGTAGGCAGGAAAAAGAAAAAAGAGAGGATCCTTGGGAGCCTCAGCCACTGACAGCAATTGCCCTTGTGACAAAAGCAGTGTCTGCATGAGATTTCCTCTTCACTTATGTGTTTCCAGCTCTGTGGGTGTGATTGCAGGTGGCTGCAATCTGGTATGTCACAGCCATCAGAACTTTCATTGTAGTCTCACCTGGTCTCAGTTTATCTGCCAGCACTGTGGCTGTTGTCCCCTTTGTGTGCACTGAGTGTAGTAACCAGAGCAATTGTCATGACTATGTCTGGTGTAGCCCAGTTGCCGCCTGGAAAATACATACTCAGGTTCTGCTGTGGATGGTGCATCACTCGAGTTGGAGCCTCCAAGACATGGGGTTAAATGATCTTCTGGCACTATAGACATCATCTGGGAGGTGATGGCGGTGATATGCAACACATATCTACGTTGTTCTTAAGAACTTAACTGACGTTCTTGTCTGAGCCGTAGCCAACTGGCAGTTCTTCATCAATCCATAGTTGGGTGAAGAAGAATATATTGAGCCATGCCTGGTGGGAATACACTGATGTTTTGCACATTAATGTGTGTTAATGAGATCAATGTTTAATCGCCAAATTTGTCTGGACTCACTTGTGGTTGGATGGGGCATGCATCTTGCCTACCATATCGTTCATTGCCTTCTTGGCACGTTCCATATGTCTTCACTGAGTGGCGTCTTGCAGCTTTCCTCACGTGATTGCTGTAGGAGTGTCTGTGTTCATGTGTATCCTTGAACTGCAAGGTCAGTTTGTAGAGTACTCCCAGTACACATTGGTATATTAAAGAGGATCCAGCAGTCCTGCCTTTCAGACTGTGCTATGGAGACATCTCTATTTTCTTGTTCTCCACATGCTCTATTTCCTTGTCACCTGTGTTGCCCAATTACAAACTTGCAGGCTCTTTTGCCACCAAAAGAGGAAAAAAAGTGAAATTTGCAGGGTGTCCAACTTGGCAGGAAAAGTTAGGCTTGGGTGTACATTGATATGTGGTGGATCAGGCTGCAGTATGTCTTCTGGTTCCTGCTGAACTCTGTTTTGAGGTTTTAGCTTTATTTCTTCAATCACCTTCAGATGGGGATGAAGGGGAGCTACATTTTCAGAGTGGAGGGACCCATTTGCTGGACTTACCTGTCACCTGGGGGAGGCTTGCTGTTGTTGAGGGGCTTGCATCGTGGATGTTGTAGAGAGGCTACTGAGGTTCACTTAGCTGTAGGACTGTTACCCCTACTGCTGTTCAGCGTAGGCACCAGTGATACTGGCAAGGGTGACCTGAAAAGTATTAAACATGATATGTGTCTGGGTGATTGTTAATGGCATGGGGGGCCCAGGTGGTATGGAGATAGGTATGGGTTTGAGGATGGTTGAGCAGATTTTTGCAGAATGACACTGGATTGCACAGCTGCTGTTAACAACAGGATTTTGGTTTCTACGACCATGGAACTGTTTTTCAGGATTGACAACTGCTTCAAAGAGACAGGATCTAGCTGAGTAAGTAGGGCAAATTATCTTTGCCAACAGGGCTGGTCAGCCTGCTAAGAAGCACTTTACTTACTAAGAAGCACCGGGAATGATGGGGGATGGAGATTCTTCTCTTGGTTAAGATCAGGTGAAGAAGTGGTGTATGGGATAGGCAAGCAAAAGGCCTGAGGTTATGTGAACAGAAGAGAAAGCAACAGAAAAAGGATGAAATGGAAACACCCCAAGCATAGGTATGTAAAGAATGAAGTGCCTACAGGATAGCCCTGCCGGGGAGAGCTCTCTTTGCTTTTCCTGGGGATTCACTGTGCTTGGGTGCTTCTCTGAAATGCCTGTAACACTGAGGTGTGCGGCATGGGGAACACACAGGGGCAATGAGAAGCCTGTGTGCAGTTGCAGAACTATGACTTTGTTGGGATCAGGGATAGCTCATGACTAGAGTGTTATGATGGATGGGTAACTGGCTTTTCAGGAGGGGGAGTTGCCCTTTATGTTAGAGAGCAGTGGGAATGCCTGGAGGTCTGCCGAAGGACAGAATATGAGCTAGTTGAGAGCTTGTGGGTCAGGATTGCTGGGCAGACCAAGATGGGTGACATCATGGTGTGTGTCTGCTACTGACCTGATCAAGAAGCCCTTCAGTCAACTGCAAGAACCCTCATATGTCATAGTCTTTGTGCACTGCTGGACCTAATGGTAAATAAATAAGGAAGAACTGGTCAAGGATGTTAAAGGCAGTGATTGTGAGATGGTGGAGTTTGGGATCTTTAGATGATGGAGCAGAGCAAAAAGCAAGACCAGAACCCTGAGTATCAGGAGAGTAGACTTTAGCCTCTTCAGGGCTCTGCTTGCATTACAGCCCTGGCCCATGAGAGCTGGGTTGATAGTCAAGGATGACCTCCTCCAAGCTCAAGATTGGTCCATCCTAACAATCAGGAAATGGAGCAAAGGTGGCAGGAGACCTGTATATACGGATGAGCAAGGAGGTCCTGACTAAACTCAGACATAAGGAAGGCTGATGTACTCAATGCCACCCTGTGGTCAGAGCTGCCTTCAGGAATCCCAGGCCCCTGAGACCAGAGGGAAGGTCTGACACAAGGAAGATTTACTCTTGCTAGAGGAGGATCTGGATAAGGAACGTCTAAACAAACTGGACAATCAGTCTGTGGGACGTGATGGGTTGCACCCATGAGTGCCAAGGGAACTGGCTGACATCATTGCAAGGTCACATTCAGTTATCGTTGAAAGATCATGATGATTAGGAGACATTCCTGAAGACTGGAAGAAAGCTAATGTTGTCTTCAGGAGCTGCAAGAAGGAGGATCCAAGGAACTATGGGCCAATCAACCTCACCTCAATTCCTGGAATGTGATGTCTCTTTGTGTCTTCTTTTCTTCATGCCTGTTTGGACTCTGCATGGCCTGTGGGGGATGTGGTTCAGGCCTTTTGAGAATCCAGGCAGACTTTTAGCTTAGTCTTCACTTTCTGAATGCCTGTTGACTTTTCAAACCCTCGTCTACTGTTTTCCTTAAAAAAAGCCGTACTACGTGACTGTTTCTTCTTCACTCTCTTATGCTACTTTTTTTTTGTTGAGTGGGTCTGTTGTGAATACCCTGGTTGACTGAGCAAGGCCAGGAAGTTGTGAAGCTTTGATTTTGCACAAGTCATTGATTCTTCCTCAATATGACTCTTACTTGTGTGCCCTGTAATTCTGTTCTTTAGGTTAATATCTGCTGAACTGCTACAGGCTTACAGAGTTTAGTGATGGGTAGTTCCTATTTTAGAAATTTATAGGGCATGAGCCATATTCTGATTCTGTAGTACAAAGTCTGCTCTAAATGGGAGATTAAATAACATACTGGCTGTTTTGGTTGAAAAAGTGGGATTTAGAAAGCTGTTAATACTTGGTATACTCGATGGTTTGTTATTGCTTGTTTTGTTGATCTGTTCCGTGATACTTTCAACTGATCCTAAAGTGCAGAAATATTTTAAAATTCCCTCTGGTACAGATACAAGTGAAAAAAAAAAAAAACACCAAACAACTAAAAAAACCCCAAAACTAAAATATATGTTTTCAGTGCATGTTCTTTTAGGTGATTCTTCTACTTAAACTGATGGGCATGGGGCCATGGACTCTCATGTATGCCTTTTTCATGAGCAGAGCAAGAGTAATTACTTTCTACGCCATTCATGAGTTGTTCTTCAAACTTAATTTTTTAGCTTGGTGTATTATATTGTGATTAACAGGAGTCATGATCTATTTTATTTTTCTTATCTGTACATGATCTCAGCTTGTTGAAAAATGCTTTGCTATGTCTCATATCCTCCTTGTTTTGAGCATCTTAAAATATTTTGTATGTGGCCTGTGATGATACCTTTATACAGTATCTTGTTTCCTAAAAAAGATTTTATTCTTAACTGCTTTTTTACTTGTTTTAACAAATACCTTGGTGTTCCCTAGTTGTGGTGCTGAAACAATCGCAACAGTTGTAGATTTGTTGGGCTTTTTTTTGCTTGCTTCCATAAGGATGCTGAAACCAAGTCAACTGAGAACCAGGCGAAAAGTTGCTTTCTCTCTTGTGGCGTTCTAGATTAGCCACTCCATGGCACCTCATTACTAGTGTATAAAAATATAGCTTGGACATCACCTCCTGGTGATGCTAATCAGCTTGTGCTCAATGAAACCTGTAATAATTACTGCCTCTTTGATCTCCTGTAACGCCCCTGTTTTCCTTTGTGGCTGGTGGTCAATGATCACTATGTAAATCCATGTGGTTTCTGTATTTTGAATGCTGCTTGCAGTTCTCTTAGCCTATTTTGAAACATCTGGAGCCTGGAGGTACTGTGTGTAAGGAAAAGGTGACAAAGACGAATGAAGTATCAGAGTAACTTCTGACCAGGAGTAAATCTGGAAAAGAGAAGAGCCCTGAGTCACAACTCCAAAGAGGATTTGTATAGGAAGGAAATATTCAACATTTGTCACAACACAAAAACTGGAGGCATGAAATAATCAAACAGTAGGTCTTAATCCACCAGATATGGTTGTATGATGCTCTCTGATGTTGTGGAAATGAAAAGCTAAAGACATCTACAAAAGGATTAGACAAACTAATGCTATTCAGTGACTACTGGGTTTTGGTGCCTGGAAGCAGTGTTTGAATTTTTTAAAAGTTTTTCGAAGTTGGGAATACATGTGAGTGAAGAATCATTGTATGTTTGCCTCGTTCTCTATCCTTTTTCCCTTTGGTATTTGCTTCCAGCTGTTCCTACTGGCTTACACTGGAGGGATTGCACAAGCTTTATGAGTTTGTACCTTTCTCAGATATGGGAAGCACAAGACAGTGGGTTGTGGTAACCCAAGCAAAATGATGACAAACAACAAATGGAGGAAGGAATTTGAACTGATAAATTCTACTGATAGAAGATGACAAAAATGGAAGATGCCAGACAGGTTGTCTCTTGCATGCAGTATGCTTTGGGAGTGTTCAAGGACAGCTAGACGTTGTCTGGTGGCAATCTGCTTATAAATGTGATGAGACAAGGAACCAGGAAAGGGCTTTGCCCATTCAATCAGTGCTTGGCCTTTGGGCAATTATATTTTGTATTGAAATTTGGAAATACTGTATTTTAACTGAAGGATCATCTATACTGAAAGGCTTTACAGCCCTATAATCTCCAACTCGTTTTTTTTCTTGACATTGTGGAGTGCTGGATGAAAGAGTTGAGCACAGTCATGGTACACTTCTTCGTAGAACTTCCTACATGTTGTAACTGATAATACAGAGTTGTATTGGCTTGTGCTATAAGCAACCTCTGGCTATCAGCTATGTGGAGGGGGGGAACCCCCAAACCTCAAAATTTGGATAAAGATGAATAGACAGCCAAGTCACAGAATGATATGGGGTTGGAAAGGACCTCTGAAGAGAACCCTCCTGCTAAAGCAAGTCCTCTCTGGTATATGGTGTGCTTGTAAACTTCTCAGCCCTCGTACTGTCATAGTTTAGTTAACTTCAGAAGATTCATGAGAATAGAGTCTATCAGGAGCTTAATTATATCTTGACTGCTTTTAATCAGTCTTTTTGAAGACCAGATGGTTGAGTCTGTCTTTGGTGCCACTGTGATGTTGAAATAGGCACTCCTACAAATAGCACGGTGCTTTCTTGTTTCTACATTTGATGCGTTGTTATGAAATTTCTCTTCCTAAAGTTGGTACATTCTGCTTTTGGCTCTTCTCACTCCCTGATAACTCTGTTCCTGATTTTATACTGGTAATAGTTGTTCTGGTATCCTTTGACAGAAGCGGTAGCAACAATCTTATATGGTTTTGACAATTTCTCTATCTGTTGTACTTTTAAAATAATCCTGCCTTCTGGAAAGGGAAAAAAAAAAAAGGGCCTTACTGCAGTCTGAGAGCTGGTTATGTACTATATCAGCTGGGAGTGAAATTGGGCCTCAGATTCCTGTATTCCACAAAGTAAATCTATCACTTATCTTTAAGTAGTATTACAGTTTTAAAAAAATCTCCCACAGCAGAGTGTTGGAAATGAGGGTGAATAATTTAAGAACTGATTGTAGGGTGTACTGATCTGCTTCAGTTGATCTCTTTGGAAGACTTGCATACTACAAACATAGTTATGTTTTGTCATGTCTCACTGGAAATAAAAATTAAATCTTGTCTTTGGGACTAGATCACATCTAATTGTAGGTGCATATTAATTGAAAACGTTTGATATAGAATGTTCTTAAATGACAGAAGTAATCATGCACCCTTTTTTCAAAGAAAGCTATGTAAAATTGGTGCTGCGTTTGAATTCTTTGATAGTCTTTGTAATGTTCTCATATCTGAATACTTTATTCCTCTTAGGTGAGCGGAATCAAGAGTCTCTATGAGTCTGAACTGGCTGATGCTCGAAGAGTTCTGGATGAAACCGCCAAAGAGAGGGCTAGATTACAGATTGAAATAGGGAAACTGAGAGCAGAACTTGAAGAGTTCAATAAAAGGTAAGGAAAGTCCTGCATGAGAATATATATATAATTTTTTTAAATCTAGAACAGGCAACATTTGCAATGGGAATGATACTAATGATGCTTCTTAAAATGCCTTAGTGGGTGTCTTTTGGAAGTGCTGTAGATCAATGAGAAGATATAGGCTTGTAAGAGGGGAATTGCTCAGCTTGTTGGCACAGCTGGGCAAAGCAGATAATCTGACCAGTATATACACAGATGTATTTGTAGATGGAAAACTAATATACTGCGATTTGAGCAATTCAGACGTGCAGAAGCTGAAACAATCGATTGTGGCTGTTTCTGTCCTGTTGTACCTCTCCTTATGTGAGCCTGCACAATGCAGCTGCTTGGTAAGCTGGATTGAGAAACTGATACAGATTTAAATTGACCCATCTGAGGAAGTTCAATTTTTAAACGCTATCAGTTTTATTGTGTGGTTCGCCGTATTGACTGATGGCAGAAATGAAGGAAAAGGTAGCTCTGAGCACTTCGGGAATATGGAAGCAGTGTTGGCTTACAGACACAAGAAGCTACAGTGTAAGCGTGCTGGAAAAAGACCTTGTACCAACTACATTTTAAAAAACAGCTGTTCAATCTGCACCAAAGAGAACCGGTCTAATAAACTGGCTACTGAAGCCAAACATAATACCTTATTGTTTATTCCCACTAGGGATTTTTTGTAATCAGATACCGTTTAGTAGTTGAAAATTCTTTTTAAAATGAATATATGTGGTGGCAAAATTATTTTTTTTGCTTCTGATTGACTTTTTATACCTGTTTTTGTAGATAAGTTTTGGGAGTTAAAGATTTTTCCTGAGCATGTCAGTATGTACATCACCTGTATATGAACTTTGGCCATAAAATTGCTTTTAATCCAGCAGTGCCAGTAGAGCCCTACTGTAAGTCTCCCATCTCCCTTCATTTACGTCTAAGTGGTTATAAAAGGAATTAAGTGTTTCCCTCTCTTGTTGGTTTTTCTTTTTTTTTTTTCTGACTGCTAAGTTGATTTATGAAGTATCTTGTTTTCTCTGTAAACTTTGCTATATCACTGGATCTTCGCTTTCTGTGCTGGGCTTTGCCCCTAAAATAACTGTCCAAACATGAAATTGCTATAATGTAAGCATCTCTGTTTGAGTCGCTATAAAACCTATGGGACATGGTACACAGTTCATGCTAGAAGATACGCCTGCAGGTCAGACAGCCTGTGCGCTAAAATTGATGGACTCAGTTAGCTAGGCCTTTGTTAATCATAAAAAGACATGATGGTAACTAGGCCAGATATAAACCTCTAAAGGTAAGTGAGATGAGTACCACCCAGCCCTACTGTGGTGTTTCTGCTGGGACTGATTTCCCTCTTAAAAGCCTTAGGTCGGCAATCTTGGCATTTATTTCAGATAATGTATTTTGCATGGCAGTCGGCGTTACGTGGCTGTCAAGGTCTTGACACAGCCATGCTGGTCTCTCGCTTTCCTTTCCTGATTTCTTACACCCAGGGTTCAAGAGCTTGTGCTCTGTGGAAAGTGTCCTTAAAGCTCTGCCAGCTCTGTTCTGCTCCCTTGTCCCCAAGTTTCCTGGGGGGTCCTATTGATTAACTCTTTAAACAGCTGCAAGTTTGCTTTCCTAAAATTCAGGGTCCTGACTTTGCTGGAGAAGAGCAGATTTAGACTAGATATTAGGAACAAGTTCTTTACTAATGAGGGTGGTGGAGCCCTGGAACAGGTTGCCCAGGGAGGTGGTTGAGGCCCCTTCCCTGGAGACATTCATGGCGAGGCTCGACGAGGCCCTGGGCAACCTGGTCTAGTTGGAGGTGTCCCTGTGACTGCAGGGGGGCCGGACTAGATGATCTTTGAAGGTCCCTTCTGGCCCAGATGATTCTATGATTCTTCACCTGACCCCTATCCCTCCGGACTGTTAACCCACCAGGGCACGATCACTGCAGCTCATGCTGTCTCCAATCTTGACATCACCGCTTAGCTCGCTTGCGCTGGTGACCAACAGGCCCAGTACTGCATCCCCTCTGGTAGGGCTATCTGTTGCCTGTCTTAAGAAGTTATCCTCGATGCACGCCGGGGGTCTCCTGGATTGCCTACAGCTTGCCGTGTGACCTTCCCAGCAGATGTTGGGGTGGTTGAA
>JAOTQQ010000014.1:1393950-1420269 GCA_026546715.1 Gallinago undulata
CACATGGGATGGAATACCTGTGTCCCTGCTAGGTCCTGGGAAGAAATTAACCCTTTCTCCACCAGACCCAGTACAGTGGCTGAAGAATATGTTCTGCCTGGAACTGTTCTTAGAATTGGGGTGGTTTAGTTCTGAGGTGGATTCCATGGTGTGTAGCAGAATTGTTGAACTCCAGCTGCAAGGCATGAAAAGGATGTGTTTTCTAGCTATCTGCTTTGATGAAATTTCTCATGTAATGGGTTTGAGCTCCATTGTTGTTCTCTCAGATTTGGTTAAAATTAGCCATGATAAATGAAGCTTGTTTACTAGGTGAAATGAACAAAAATTGGAAACAAATTCAACGCTTGGTAACTATTAGGGAAAGAGAATAGCCAAAAGCATTGTTTTACTTCTGGGGGCAGGATGCAATCTGAAGTGCTGTGGGTTGTTTTTAGTCCTCCTTGAAAAGGTAGTACAGAGTAATACTGAGGAGACCAAGACAGACAGTTAAGAGTATGAAACAACTCCTGCATGAAGAAAGTTAAAGCCTGGGAAAAGAGAATGAGTCAAGAAGAGGATGATAAAATGGATGTCTGTAAAAGGATAAGTAGCATGGAGAAGGTGAATGAGGAGAGATTGTTTATTATTTTTCAGTAGAAGTAGGGACAGTGAGTGTCCAGTGGCAGATTTGGAAGAAACAAAAGAAGGTTGTTCTTCATTAATACATAGCTAAACTCCATGGCCCATAAATTCAAAAAGCAGAGAAATCCTGTCTCTGGCTTAGGAACTCCCCAAGTTGCAGATGATCAGCTGAGACATAATACCCATGGAATGTTTGATTGAGCTCAGTCCCTGGGCATCCTGGGGACACTTAGACCAGGAAGTAAACAGAGCCTTTGCCCTGACCCACTGTGATGGTTCTTACAATAAATGGGCAGGTCATGTGGTCATATGAACCTCGGGTTTTGGAAACTGTAAGGTTGCTTGTATATAGGAAGAGCTAATAGAGTTTTTTTTAAATGGCATAAGCAAATCCAATAGGAATAGGACTGAAATAGATTTTCCTGGTCCTTAGGGCATTTCCCTAATGTTACACAATTCTTACCACAAACTTCTCAGAATTCCAATTAAAATTATTTAATGTAAAATAGCTTCTATTTTTTAACCGAAAGGATATTTGCAGGGTATTTAACTCAATGCAAGTGACTTATATAAAACTTGCCTTCCAGTTGGAGAATGCCAAACTGTCCTCTGACCAAAATGACAAAGCTGCTGGTGCAGCTCGAGAGGAGTTGAAGGAAGCTCGCATGAGAATAGAAGCTCTCAGCTACCAACTTTCTGGCCTTCAGAAACAGGTAAAGGGACTAAATTTACTTTCATCTCTGATAAAGAGCACATTGTATGGTTTGTATATATTAATGTTTCTGTTCCTTCATATTTTCTGAATTTTATGGAGAGAAATATTTGTTATGTTCATTTGGGAGGGAGATAAATTTTTAACTTTTTTACTGTACCCACATAGATGCCAACTGGGTTTTCTGTTGTGCTGTCTACCTAGGCTAGTGCAGCAGAAGATCGCATTCGTGAATTGGAGGAGATGATGGCTGGTGAGCGGGAAAAGTTCAGAAAGATGCTCGATGCAAAGGAGAGGGAAATGACAGAAATGAGGGACCAGATGCAGCAGCAGCTTACAGAGTACCAGGAACTGCTTGATGTTAAATTAGCACTGGACATGGAGATCAGTGCTTACCGTAAACTCCTGGAAGGAGAAGAGGAAAGGTACGTACAGAATCCACATTCTTTTATTTGGACTAACAGGTGTTATTTTCATTTCTTATGGTTATATTTTTACCATTTGAGCAGGAATGCCCAGATTTTGTTTCACTGAAGCCATATTGGCTTCACACCACAATGTGTTGTGTGGAACGTACATGGAACACTTGCAAGTGTACTCATTTAAGTGCTTGTACTTCTGTGTTTTCCTGTTTTTTAAATGATGTGCCCTGTGTGTTTAGCAGTAGATGCACTGGTTAGGAGGGTTAAGTCATCTGTGTTGCTCTCATTAGCCGTGTCACATAATCATACTACCAGAAAATTTCTCAGGAATGGATAGCCTTCCCCCTTACTTTCATATGTAGTCTTCCTGATGCACAGTGAGGCTGCTTTCAGCCTTGGTGCATATTACACTCTAGTTACTGAGCATATTGTATCTTTATTGCTTTGTGTGTAGTTCCCTGGATGTGTTTATTAAAATGCTTGCTTCATTGTGTTAAGGTTGAAGCTCTCTCCAAGTCCCTCCTCCCGTGTTACAGTCTCTCGGGCTACCTCCAGCAGCAGCAGTAGCAGTACTTCACTTGTTCGTTCTTCCCGGGGCAAGAGAAAACGTATTGAAGCAGAGGAGTTTTCAGGCAGTGGAACAAGTGGAATTGGCACTGGAAGTATTAGCGGCAGCAGTAGCAGCAGTAGCTTCCAGATGTCCCAGCAAGCTTCAGCTACAGGAAGTATCAGCATAGAAGAGGTAGACCTGGAAGGCAAATACGTTCAACTTAAGAACAACTCAGAGAAGGTGAGTGTCAGCAGAGCTCCTAGAAAAAAGAGGAGGAGCTAAATGGGAATGTTCCACAAGCCTTCTGCAGCACAAGTAGGTGGAATCACTTGGAGAGCAGGAGCGACATCTCAAGGTGCAGCATCCTGCAATAATAATTGAGGCCATTTGAAAGTTGAATGTTACAGTTTGCTAGCACGAGTGTCATGTTTGCTGCAGGAAGAGACAACGGTTTATGTCCCAACTGTCTAAACTGTGTGCTGGTACATTGTGCACGTAAATAGCCTTGATGGCTCTAGCAGAACTTTTTTGTGTGAAATGTGTTATCTCTTTAAATTTTACTGAATGACCTTACAGGATGTACACTTCAGCCTATTAATGGGTATAGAAAAATACTTTCAAGATAGACTGCAGGTGTCTAACAACCATGTAAATTAATTTAGATGAACATTATTTTAAAAACAAGGAGACCTAGAGAAAACTCTGATGCCTGTTTGCTCTGTTTTGCTTGCCCTAAATAACCTTATGACTCTCTTTATTAGGATCAGTCTTTGGGTAACTGGAGACTGAAAAGGCAGATTGGAGATGGAGAAGAAATTGCTTACAAATTTACTCCTAAGTATGTCCTCAGAGCTGGGCAGACTGTAACAGTAAGTTACACTTGCAGTATGTCAACAAAATATTCTTTTGTTAATGCTGTGGCAGTTGTGAATCTGCCTGTAAATCAGGTACACCCTGATATGTTGTATAACTTTGGATTTCATGGACCTCGCTTTAGAGGAGCAGGATTTCAGTTATAAAAATGCAGAACAGAAACTGACTTTCTATATTAGCACTTCAGTATTTAAGACCATTTCAGGCCAACAGAGGAAGTTGAAGAAAAAGGTATTGGGTGGCGGCGGCAGTGGTGTCAAGGGCTGTTTGTTTTCAAACACCTTTGCCCATGTTCAGAAAGCTAATCCTGCTCAGCCTCTTACTGAAATAGGAACATTTCAGAGCATCCGTTCAGTCTAGTAAGACTGTTGTTAAGCATAAGACTGGACATTCTCGCCTTGACTGTAGTAGAACAGCTGCTTTTCTGTAATTTTGCATTTTATTTTCAGTCTGTAACATGTTCTTTCAGAAGAAAAAAAATGGCTTGCTTTTAATTAGTTTCAGCTATTTCTACTTAAGTATCAATTGCTCAGATAAATATATAAGATTAAATTGGTACACTACAAGCTGCATTTTGTCTTGACTCCATACAGTATTGTCATTGAGCAGTGGTGACTGCAATATTAGGTTTTTTACTCTTTATTTTATGACTAGTGTTACTTTTTGTGGTAGTCAATATCTGACTACAAGTAATGGTGTAGGTAAAAGGGTAAAACTGCCATTGGAATTTAGAAAAAGAAAACTGGTACGTAGAGAAAAGTAGGAGAATTCGGGGATTCTGTATATTTAAAAATGAAATATGTATGAATAGCTAATTACAGAATGTCTCACTAGATTTGGGGTGCGGATGCAGGCGTATCTCATAGCCCCCCTTCTGTTCTCGTGTGGAAGAATCAAGGCAGCTGGGGCACTGGAGGAAATATTCGCACATACCTCGTCAACTCTGAAGGAGAGGTAGGCTGTGTCTGTGGGCTGGGTTATCTCCTGGGCTTTAATTTGGGGAAGGAGGGGAGGGGACAGATGACAAAATCCTGATCTTAAGATCTCCCCTGTTGTCTTCTAAAATCAGACACTTTATAATATTGAAATAATTAAATATCTATACCTAACTTGAGATTGCGGGGCAATTTTGAGAAACTGCGATTATCACCCATAGACTTTTTTTCCCTATTTTAAGAAAACACCCTGCTAGTAGAGAATTTGTTTGGAATTTGAGTATGTGTTTTCAGAAAAGACAAAATAAGTATTGCTGGCAATTCAAATTTATATTATATAGTACCTACAATATTCTGGGATGCAGTGTAAATATTAATGTAGGAAGATAGCTGTTCTTTTAATATTGGAAGCATATCAGAAGTTTTCATTTGGCACAGGTTCCTGTGTATTCCGCAGTGTCCTACATCTGCCTACAACTGGTTTCTTAAAACCATCCCTGCAGAAAACTCCTGCAAGGGATCATCTACTTTGGCTGTTGTTCCTGAACGTGCCATTATCCCAGTGATCTGATAGAAACAGGAGAGTGAAACAGACCACAGTTGTATCAGTTTTCATGCTGCATTTCTTGCTGGTAGTTCTGTGGAAGCACTTTGTGCAGGAGCAGCAGCACAGAGCAGGAGGGACAGTCGTTTGTACAAATAGAAATCTGACTGGCTTAGTATTCAAATAGAAGTGATTAAATGGAATCTGAAAAAATTCCAAATCCATGTCTGTTCCCACTGTGGTTACCTTTAACATCCCTGCTCAGAAGGTTATGTTTAGAGTGACTTTTCCCTCAAGTAGAAATTTGCATCCCTGATTTCAGGGGTGCAAGTGTACAGACATTTTTACTATGAAGTGTTAAAAAATTATTTAATAATAAAGGAAGCTTCCTGAGGTTTTAGAGTTCTTTCTAGTGCCTGATTTGGAAGACCATCCTGATTATTAATACGTGAAATTTATATAGAGTATTTAGTAGAAATTAGGAATATTCTTAATGCTATGTAATTATACTGAGAAGCTTTAGTTTCTTACATTATGATGTCTCAGCTTGTAGCTGGGTCTGCTATGAGCTTGTATAAAATTGACTAACATGACTGCTGCTTCTCAAATCCCAAGGTAATGAGGGAAAATTCCTGAAGCTAAATTACATTACCATGTCTTTTAGTGAGTAGAAATGAGAATGTTGTGTCTTGCAGGGTATTACCAGTATTTGCTTGTGTAGCTAATGTTGAATCAAGGGCAAGTTGCTTTAAAACCTCCAAAATTTAATTAGGAGTATTAGATCGATGTATATTATTATTGCAGTATATTATGTTGACTTAAGTGATCTCCTTATCTGTCATTTTATGTAGGAAGTTGCAGTGAGAAGTGTTACTAAATCAGTAGTTGTGCGAGAGAACGAAGAGGAAGAGGATGAAGTGGAGTTTGGAGAGGAAGACCTTTTCAACCAGCAGGTAGTAAGATGCAGACCAGATGTTTAATTTGTGCCTTTTTGGTTGGATTAATCAGGCATAAGGTTTAGGGAGAGTCCCTTCAACTGTTGCCAGCTCCGAACTTCCTGGTCCATTTTTGTGATGGATGCTTGCAGAGGAGGATCTTGCAGCCTTGCAGTGTTACTGCAACAGACAGAAAGTATAGTGTGAGCAATTGCTGCTTGAATAAGTCATGCTACAGCTCGAGCAGTGGCTGATGTCAGGTCAGGATGCCAAGGTATCTGTGGAAGGATGTGAAAGGTCACAGATTGACAGCATTGCAATGACATAGGCTATTTTTAGGGTTAGTAAGACCAGTTCTAGCAGTCAGTGTTCCTCCCATTCCAGTATTTGCTTCTCTATAAAAAAGAGTATGTGGCATTCTTGCTGTAAACAGAATTATAACCATTGGGAAAAATAACCACTAAAACCGAGGAAGAGCAGAGGGCTTCTCTTGCTGTTGCTTCAGCTTATTGGTTACATTCTGATAGTATATACTGCTACATCTGAATTAAACTTGTTTTTTTCTTAATAATAGCTCTAATATGTTCTCATAACCCTTAATTAAGTGCTGTGAAATAAGTGACCAGCAGTAATCAGAATGAAGAGAAGAAAGGTACTTCGTCCATGTGATATCAGAAAATATTTTAAATTTCTTTCAAACTAAAGCAGTTTGTTTTCCTGCTGGGTGGCTATTAGTAGCTTTTTCACAAAGACTCATTCTGTGCGAGTTTGAAGTTGAGTTCTGAAAGCTAAAAAAGCTGGTCTCCGGACAATTGAGCAGTGTATTTTTCCCATAAAGCAATTGAAACAAACTTTTTTTACCCAAAGAAGCAGCTATGTGGCATAGATCTCTCTCAAATGGAAGCATCATTTCAAATAGAGGAAGGAGCTTCCTGTTCTAAAGCTGATGACATCACGATTTTCAGTTGTCATCTGTGTCAGTGTTGAAATTGTGGAGATTTGCCCATTAGCCCATCATGGGAAACCGCAGCCAGAGAAGCAGAGCCTTAATCCTGTCAGTAGACTGTGACTTCTCTTCAGCTATGATGGTCCCTGAATAGAAATAAATTACAAAAAAAAAAAAAGTTTTTAACAACTGAGATAAACAGGATCTAGGCTTACAATATGAAAAGCTGGTAAGGATTGAGTTCAGCTATGTCTGTCTTATTCTAGGGGGATCCCAGAACAACCTCAAGAGGATGCTTGGTGATGTGAAGAAAGAAAAAAGAAACTTATTACTTGTTTTGTTTGGTTTTGTTTTTCTTTTTTTTTCATTTATTTCCTTTTATTTTTTTCCCTCCAGAGCCACTGAAAACTATTTTTATATGCATCATCTGATTTCTTTGAAGTTTACTCCTTGGTACATTTTGATTAAAAAAATTCAAAACCCAACCTTTACTGAACAAAACTGCCAGAATTTTTAATAGATTTCTTCATGTTTCCCCCTCTTTGTTTAAACACTATGTTGGAATACAACATTTTTCCCCATACAGAGTTTAAAGTCTTACGTACAAACCTGCAGCAGAAAAGAAACTTTTAGCTGACGTGGGATGAAAGTCCTTGAGTAAATCTGTAATTGCATATAGAACCAGGATAACTCAAAAGAAAAAAAAGGCATGTTCATCTGCAGGGCCACAGAAGAGCTTCACAGCAGTGTTTCCTCCATGCTTTAAGAAAATGTAGTATCCTCAGCAGTGCCCAGCTTAGGA
Source organism: Gallinago undulata (assembly GCA_026546715.1). Taxonomy (NCBI): domain Eukaryota; kingdom Metazoa; phylum Chordata; class Aves; order Charadriiformes; family Scolopacidae; genus Gallinago; species Gallinago undulata. The sequence continues at coordinate 1,401,291 of JAOTQQ010000014.1, forward strand.
AAATTAGAGGGTTTGACAGCCTAGTGGTAAAAACATCGGAGTCTGTCAACACCTTAGCACTGAATGATTATTTCAGAAGCTGGAGAAGGGTGGGTTCTACTCACAACAGCTCAAGGTATGGAAGGGTGAAAACCAGAGTTCTATTTTCAGGGGATTTTGACATTGTCACCAATGAGACCTTGTTAAATCATGGATGCAAGTTACGATGCACAGTATTTGTGATGTTAAGCAGCGTGATTTAATGCTTTTCACATGTTCAGCATTAAACAGAATAGTTACATTTTCAGATGTTAAAATAGGATTTTAAAGGTTATCCTATGTAAATGTTGCCTTTTCTTAATCTGAGCTCACTGCAGCTTGTTCATACTTCCCTTACATTCACAGGGACATTGTCGGGTATCTTAAGGAGCAGAATTTGCAAAATAGTACAGAAATAGTTTAATGACTTGTTTTAAAAAAGTTAGAAGGAATTACTGTTTAGGACATAAGCATTGCTTTGCAGGTGTTTGAATGCTTTAAGTAAATTCTAACAGTGAGTGAAGGGAGAATAATACTACTTATTACAAAGATGCTTTTATGAGTAGCAGGTGACTTTTATTTCAATATGATGCAGTTTGTATCTGACAGTGTCCCTTTCTTTGGCTTAAGGTTTCTTCTGCTGCATTTCTGTGGAGGTAACTCAGACTCCAATAAGGGTTACTATTCATATAGTAGTGCGTCTGTAAGCACTAGGAAAAAATACTTGCCTGCTCCAAAGAACGTATTGACTACTGTACCAGCAAAAGTTGTTCTGGTTTGGGTTTTTTTTTCACTGTTAGTTTGAATACAAAATTTGGATACCATTAGATGCCAGCATAGAATCCTGTTTTTACCTGACTCTTGAACTCTGATCTTGTCTTTCAAATAGTTTAGACTCATCAAACAAGCTACAAGGTTTGGATGTTTTCGGTGGCTTTTGGACATTGTGTTCTCTGAACAATATTGTGACTGACAGATATAACCTAGAAAGTCAGTTTAGTGGCTTTGACTGATGGCTTTGTAATGCGAGCAGGGTGGGAACAAAAGGGTTTTTTAAGCTTACGAATTTATTTTGCCATTTAAAAATAAATCAAAGATGCTACTTTTCTCTACTTGAGTGGGATGACTGAATTACTGAAGGTAAATTAATAGAAATTTAGAATTATGTCTTAAACCATTATCAGAAGATCTGTTATAAAAAAGCAGGATGAAGATTTGGTTCTTTGATCTAACGGGATAACTTTATCAATGCACTTGTCCATTTTTTCTAATGTAATTTTCCCACTCTGCTTGAGTAGAAGGTTAAATATGTAGTAAATCATGTCTATCTCTGTAAAATGTATCTTGTGAAATTATGTTTCTCAGACATACTGTTATCAATTACCTCCTCTAAATTTGTTTTTATGCAAATGAATGCAATCAGTGTTTTTTGCAGTGCACCTTCCAGCCACTGGACAGCATTTCCCTTTCTGACCCACAGCTTCTATAATATACTTACATAATGTTGAGGGCTTTTTTGCTTTTTTTTCTAAAGGTATGTATTTTTTAATTTTTTTTTTACATTGGCCAGTTTTCAGATTGCTTACTCTAAGATTGTTCTGTGATCTTAAATACTAAAGCAATGAGTGTGTAGTTCATTTGCATTTTTTTCTGTGATTTTTTTTTTCTCCTGTAAAGAACAGGCTGGGAAAGGCAGCTTCAATGAGGAAAACCTCTTGCTACCTGAGCCATAGTTTTCTTAACAGCTACTGTATGGGAATGTGTCTTCTTGTAGCCTGACAAGACTGGTGCTCACAGATCTGTTGTGATGAACACAGTGCCCTTTGGTAACAGTGTGGAATTTGTCCTTGGATTTGGAGCTGAGTGCTTTAACTTTGAAAACAGTTTATTTTATTCTTCAGTACCATGTTTAGGTACATATATGTGTTCATATAAAACAGTGATTGTCACTGTGGGAAAAGTGGAATGCCAGCAGGCTAAAGGTGGGTGATTCTGTCACCACAGTGCTTTCTAAAAGGCTACTAAAAATAGGAGAAATAATTCCTAGCTGTAAATTACAAGACACAGGAAAAACTACTGTATTCCACATACTTCCTTGTGTGTGTGCATCTTCTCAATGCCATCCTTACTCCTTGCTCTTGATGCTGAGCTTCAGTATAAAGGCATTGTCTCTTTACAGCTTGTGCTCCATACTGAGAGCTTTACCAAAAAGCATTGTTTCTTTTATTTTTTTTCCTGACTTTCAAGAATTTTTTTTTTCTTCAGGATAATTAAAGCTTTTTGTTCAAATAAAATGTAGTGTTCCCTTGCCCTCTTTCACTTTTTGATCCTGTATGTGAACCACTCTTAAAGAAATTGAAGGATAGTCAGCATTTCTACTCCAGTGTCTGATACAGGTGTACAGAGCTTCAAGTAGAAATAAATTTGACTTGGGAAGAGAAAAATTACCATAAGGCTTCTCTGATTAGGGAAACTAACCAGTATAGTTTTTATCAAAAGTAGTTACTGGAGGGTAACTAGCTGTGTGGATTTCTCTTACTGCAGAAAAATAAGCAAACAGCTTTTATTCTGGATGAAATAGTAAAAAAGATTCCTAAATGATTCTCACTGGTTAAGAGGGGAAAAGAATAACAGAACACCTGCAGCAGAACAGTTAAGCCAATATTTTCATTGTGTAGATCATAACGGAGTATCATATAAACTAGGATGGATGCATACTGCCTGCTCCTTAGCTTGTACCAGGTGAAAATGCTTGTGTCAGAACATGGCCATCCACCTGCAGACCCGTGGAACGTGGCATGCTGTATCTGCAGAGTGACAGATGGTTACAGGTAGTCACTGATGTTTCATGCCACTTCTTTCTCCCTCACTTCTGTATTTGTGACTTTAGCTTTTGTGTTGCAGTAACTTATTCCAAGTCACAGTGTGGCCATGATTCCTTTGTTGCTGCACAGCTTTGTTTCCCAGTGTGTCTCCTTAGTCTGGCTGGGGACTCTGGACTTGCCCTGGCAGAACCAATAGTTTACACTGGTGCATTGATCACTTGTCTTCAGCACCGTTTTGCCATTAGATGGGTGTTACCTGGCACAGTTTGTAGCAGGAATGAAAAGTCTCAGGAAGAAAATACCCATCTGCTTTCCATGCTGTGTCGCGTAAAAGCCAGACAATGTTGTCTGCAGCTTGCATTAGTCAGGAAAATTGTATCGCCGCATGAAGCAGACCCAACTGTGAAAAGAGATCACTTAACGTGCGTGTTTGTCCTTAAACAACAGGACACTTCAGTTCAGGGATCTTACTAGCTTTTATACACCCTTCTTTCTTTTTAATACTCTTCCTGTATAAAGGCCTTTTAACTGCAAACTGAACAGGAATTAGTTAGAAGAGGCTTTTAGAAATCCTCTCTACACCCCAGAATATTTAAGAATGTCTTTTTTTTTTTTGTGCATCAGATTCTGATGCTGTATGAAAACATGTGTGATGGGTGTTCGTCTCTTTTAGCCACTTCTCTCACTTCCTCACTGTTAAGCCATTCTGTCTCTTTCTGTATCTTCTTTTGGAAGTCTTGTCTTTAAACAAAGGCATATCTGTATTGTTACTGGATTTTTTTTTTTTTGCCACTGTTGGGTCCAAGCCCTGTGTGACCATGAAACAAAACTGTGTTGTAAACCAGTGAGTGGAAGGTGAGATAGTGATTGCATTTTTCAAAGCCTTGTTTTAGCTGAATGTCAGGACAAATTATATTGGAGAGTTTCTTTTTTCACTTAAAATGGCCTGGGAAACAGAATTTTTATTTGCCCTTGAATATGCTTAGCTTTAAACCAGTTACAGTAATTTAAAAGTGTGGGGGGGGTTTTATACAAGACCATATTTACATGCAATTATTATTTGTAAACATAATGCCTTTCTTGAAATGCTAAGGTCTAGAGAGTGAAAAGGATGCTTAATATTGAAAGACTCTGAGAATAGCACAAGCAGTGAATTGGAGTTCATGAAAATAAAATACGTTCTATTGAACTTCCAAATTTTCTAGTTAGCTTTTAATGATGTGATGATTTTGTGTTGATGAGGTAGATGTTAATGTGTACTCCAGCTACCCAGATCAGTTACACTAAAATCACAAGCAATAAGCTATCTTAAACAAGTTTAAGCCAAAATGCTTTCCATGTGGGCAGAATACATTCTCAGTTGAATTCTATTTTTGTAACAGTGATGCCTTGTGACTTGAATTGTGTTTTCTTTATTTTTTAACACAATCTTTATTCAGATAACTCTGGTTTTAGGTCACTGGTCAGTTTAACTGACCACCTCTGGTCAGCTGCTGTGGATGAGGTTTTGGAAGGTTCAAGTTGTTAAGGAATAGTGAAAAAGGTTGCAAACTGAAATATAAAGACAAAATGATGAAAATGTTCACATGGAACTTATGAAAACTACATAATGATCTAGACTTTATCATTTCAAAGTGGTTTTTTTTTCTTTTTAGAATATGCATGCCAAATGTCTTGTCTTTTTCAATGATTTGTAATATACATTTTATGACTGGAAACTTTTTGTACAACACATTCAAATAAATGTTTTGCATTTTATGTTTCCTTCTTTGATTTAACCATCACAGAGGCCACATGGGCTGTTTGATTCATCCCAGGATATGAGCTGCATCACCTTGTGTGCTCCAGGAGTAAATCAGTGTTTTCCTTTAAACTGTAGGCAGACACGGTGCTCATGGAAAGCGCTGGACTGGCTAATCAACAGCACTGCTCCCAGTGAAAGCAGAGGGAAACTTGAGTAGCTGGAGCAGACAAAGGTCTCCTCCCTTTTTCCCTTTCAGCCCTCACTGAAGGGCTTGTTTCAATTCAGGTTTCCCCTCAGCCTCCTTTTCTCCAGGCAACACCCTCTCAGACCCTCGAGATCTTTCCTGTCCTGAGGGGCCCAAAACTGGACACAGCTCTTGAGGTGGGGCCTCATCAGTGCCTCAGTTCTAGTTCTGCTGACACAGGCCAGGATGCTGTTGGCCTTCTTGGCCACCGGGGCACTCTGCTGGCTCGTATTCAGCCACTGTTTACCAACACCCCCAGATCCTTTTCTGCCAGGCAGCTCCCAGCTGGATTGTCTGTGGGGCTGGTGTGACCCAAGGGTAGGAGCCAGCACTTGGCCTTATTCAACCTCATCCTATTGGCCTCAGCCCATCCATCCAGCCCGTCCAGATCCCTCTGTAGAACCTGCCTACCAGCAGAACAACAGCCTGCCCAGCCTGGTGTCAGCTGTGAGCTGACTGCTGGTGCCCTTGATCCCCTCATCCAGGTTGTTGATAAAAGTATTAAACAGAACTGGCCCTAATACCAAGCCTTGGGGAACACCCCTGTGACCACCCACCAACTGCACTGAACTCTGTTCACTACCACCCTCTTGACCTGGCCTCCAGCCAGTTTTTCACCCAGCAAAGTTTCCATACGTCCAAGCCATGGGCAGCCAGTTTCTCCAGGGGCATGCTGCGGGAAATGATGTCAAAGGCTTTACTAAAGTTCCGGGGAACACCCGCAGCCTTCCCCTCATCCACCACCTCATTCTGTCACCCTATCACAGGAGGTTTGTCAGCAGGACTGACCTTTCGTGAGCTCCTCTGGCCGCCCCTGCTGGCCGGACTGTACTGTACCCGCCGTGTGCTGGCGCTCAGGAGGAGCTGTGAGGCCGCTCCAAGTCCCTTCCCACCGCCTCAGCGCGCTTGGGCTGCGCTGACACCGCCTCCCCCCTCCCCCCACTTCCCCGGCGCGGCGGGACACCGGCTCCCCCCAGCCACGCCGCCGCGGGCGCCCGTCCATCCCCGGGACTGCGAAGCTTTCTCAGGGCGCCACGGCCGGTGGTGACACCAACGCTCATCCCGACAAGGGACACGGACCGCGGCCCTTTTCCGCCGCGCAGGGCGGGGAGCGGCGCGGGGCGCTGCGGACGCGGTGCATGCCGGGAGCCGTAGTCCCGGCGAGCCACCATTTCGCCGACAGCGTGGGCGCCGCTGCCCGCCGTGACTTTGCGCCATGGAGAGCGGCTTCGGCTCCGATTTCGGCTCCGGGGGCGGCGGTGGGGGGAAGCTGGACCCGGGGCTCATCATGGAGCAGGTGAAGGTGCAGATCGCCGTGGCCAACGCACAGGAGCTCTTGCAGGTCAGGAGAGGCCGCGGGGGCGGGTGGGAGCTGCCCTGCGGTTTGGGGGTGGGGGTGGGGGGGAGAGTGTGGTGCGGGGAGGGGAGAGGGTCGCGACAGCGGCCGGTGCATCTGGCCCAGCCCCGCGGCTGCCCCTGGACGGTGCCCGGGCTCCTCTCACGGCCTCTCTCCGCAGCGCATGACGGATAAGTGCTTTCGGAAGTGCATCGGGAAGCCCGGCGGCGCGCTGGACAACTCGGAGCAGGTGAGGGAGGGCGGGGGGACGCGGGGACCTGCCAGCACCCACCCCCACCACCACCCCGGGCCGACCGCAGGGGGTTCTCTGTCCCGCAGAAGTGCATCGCCATGTGCATGGACCGGTACATGGACGCCTGGAACACGGTTTCCCGAGCCTACAACTCCCGGCTGCAGCGGGAGAGAGCCAACATGTGAAGCGCCCCGGAGCCAGGGAGGGACCATGTGGGGAAGGGACGAGGGGCCAGTCCGTATGGCTGGGGGCAGAGTTCTGCTGCCTTTCCAGCCCCTGCCATGGCAGAGCAATAAACCCTCGCTGAACCTTTTGCATCCATTGGCTTTTATTAGCACCAGCCCCAGGAGCGGGTGAGATTTCCAGTCTTGAGAGCCACCGTGAGCTGCTTGGTTTGCCTCATGCCCTTCCCAATGGTCCAGCCTGGCCATGGCTGATACATCCCTGCTTGAATGGGCTGCGAGAGGCAAGGAGCCTGCTATGGAAAAGGTGGGCCAAGCCAGCACTACAGTCCCGTTGCCCAAGAAGCCACCATGGACCCAGCCATCAGGTGGTTACCCAGTCCCTCTTCATCAGTGGAATGGCTGCCATAAAGTGCTCCATGCGCCATACTTGGCTCTTTCTTCCCTTGTGTTTCTATAGCTGTGTGGGGGGCTCACTTTTGGGCTTGTATGTTTTGGCTCAGTTCAAGCAGTGTGTTAGGGAGCAGGGGTGTTCTTACTAGGTTTGCAGCACAACTTTGCAAACGGTTTTGCAAGCACAGGTGGGAATGAAAAAGGTTGGGAAATACTTAAGCTGGTTTCTTTATAGAATAAAACATGTTGTGTGGCTGTGATGTTCTGTAACCTCTTGTCTGCTTCTGGCACAGGCATTCCATCTGGGAGCCTACCTTCCAGGCAGCAGAGGACTTGGATCTACTTTGGGGCTGAGCTTACACAGCTCTCCTGTCAAGGTTGGTTTGTGCTGTGCACAGCAGCTGGGAGAGGAGAATGTTGGAGATTAAAAGTGCCCATGCGCCCACAGTGAGATTTTTGAAATCCCTTCTTTTGAAGCTCTAGAATTTCACTGTTTGCTGGAAGGATGATGTCTCCTTAGGTGCTAGGACATGCAAAGGGAGAACCTGAGTTCATTTAATTTCCCAAGGTGGTGGCTTCTATGAAGGGACTAAAGTGTTCTCACACAGGGTACACAATTCAGAGATAACTGGATATTTGGACTAATTGAAACAGAACTGCAGTTTCCCATTCAGATTGGGCAGAATGGCTACTTGAAAATAAACTGTCTTCTAGCCATGTTTGATTCAGGACCTTTTTACTTTTCTTTATGGCTGTATGAATTATTGTGCAGCAGTGCTGGTTCATTGATGTGAGCATTCCACAAGTGTTCCAGCTGTGAATCTGAACCCATCTGGAGCTGAGCCATGCCTGGAAGCCATGTCTCCCACCTTGCTACTGCTCTAGCTGGGAAAATGATGGATCTTGCTGCCAGCTGGGTTGGGAAAAGAAGAAACCTTTTACTATACCCAAATGTAGACCTTAAGTGCCAAAGGGTTTTGGGTTACTAGCCACTGTTCAGTTTTGATGGTCAAATCTATGAGGAGATGTCTAAATCTGCCCAAGACTTGACATATGAGCTCTGCAGCAGCTTTTTCTTGTGAACAAAGATCTGTCTGCCTTATGCTGGCTACTGGGACCTGACTTCCCACTGGAGGTGGTGTATCTTTGGACCGCTATCTCCCCACCTAGCTTAACCAGAACAATGGTCTGTGTGGCTGTGCCTATCAATTTAATCACTTGTTCCCTTATGGGAACTGGGAGCTGGAGGTGTGGAAGGATGTGAGAAGCCTGTCCTGATTCTCCAATACACAAGGACCTGTGCACTTGGACTTAAGTCCTAGTGTTTTAGTCCTGCCTTCTCTTGTGACCAAACGGTGAGCCAGGGGATCACTACTGAGCTTACTAGTACCAAGCACTGAGTGGAGACAGTAGCATACCCTTTCCAAAAGCCATTCACAACGTAACAGCTCCATCAAGGCAGTGAGGTCTGAGGCTTCTGCAAAGGTGTAACTCTGGGCTGGAGCAAAGTTCACTTGGCTCTTGGCTTGGCTTTGGGATGACAGCTTGTAGACAGATGTCAGCCAAACTACATGAATCTCTGGCAGATGTTTCGGGTGCTCCTCCAACTAGAAAGGCCACAATTTAATGTGTAGGCTGTTTGGCCAAGTCTTAAGATGGGACAGGCCTCATTTATTTATAGAAAATGTCTAGAATTGTACCTTTCTATGCAAAGCAGTTATCAAATGCCCTAGTGTCATAACTGCAGTGGTCACACAACACTGTCATTCATTTTATACCTGCAGGACATCTTTGCCCCTTGGCAGCATCAAAAAAATTGTACAATATCTGAGGGGTTAGTGCATCCTCTGGCAATTACTCCTCTCATTCGTCGCCTTCCCTGAGTGATGAAATGCAGCTTCAGAGCTTGAGGTTCTGCGCAATCCAGCCCTGGACAGCTGTGACTTTGGTGTAGACACCAGGGAAGTATGGCCTGGCACAGCCATAGCCCCAGCTTGTGATTCCTGCTAGAAACCACCTCCCTGAGGGTTCCTTACATGCCAGGGGCCCACCTGCATCGCCCTGCAGAGAGAGGAAAAGGGTCCTGTATCAAGCCAAAAAGAAAGCCCAGCACCCCTTGGCTGTGGGATGTTCTTTTTCTCTCTGGGACATAGGAACATTTGCTGTCCTGCTCCCCACCTCCCCAGGAGCCTGCTTCAAAGCTGGAGGACTGCTCTGTGATGTACTTGCATGCACAATCAGAAATGGGCTCCACAGTACCCCTCCGGCCTCTCGTTTGGCCTTGCCTCTCTCTCTGTTTCCCCGATCCACCACAGGTTGGGCAAGCAGAATGAGGTAAGTGCAGGATGGACTTGGATAATGGCAACAGCCAGTGGAGATGGATGGACAGACAGCTAAGCTAGGAGAGGCAGGGCAAGACCCTCCTGAGAGGGTACAGCCTGGGGACTTGGCACAAGTTGGCTCTTGCAGCCGCAGCATCTGCTGCTCTCACACTCACTGAACAGCTGTCGACGGAGCCCTGTGGGAAACCGGCGCACACCATCCTGCTGCTGATCTGCACAGGGTAGAACTTTTTGCAGGCTTGGTCTCCGATCATGTTCACTGCTGCTTTTTGCAGATGCTTTGACAAGAGACCTGCGGAGACAAGCACGGCTGTTAGCTTGGAGCGGAGCACGCAGGAGGCTGCAGCGTGCGTAGGAGCGGGGGCTCTGTGGCCTCACTTGCCAAAGGGAGAGGCCTGCAGTAGGACAGTGAATTGGGCCTGGTTCCTCCCCAGCAGAGCAAGCAAACTATGGTCCCTTTGGTATGAACTTTGTCAGGTAGCTTAACTGACCAGCCAGAAATAGTATCGGGATGGTCCTTGTGCTGCAGGAGCACAGCTGGAACAGCTGCTGCGGGGATGGGGAGCACAGTGGCTGGCATGCAGGAAGCTTGGGAGGGCTGCAAGAGGGCAGAGGTGTGACCAAATGGAGGAGTATGGTAGCTGGGAAGGAGATGATGGTGATGCCAGGCCTTGCCCAGGAGGTATCCTGCAGGGTCCAGCCTGGCATGGGGAGCGTTTGGGGCAGTGGAGTGGGTACTGCAGATGTTTGGGCTCACAGGGTAGGTGGCACATCATGGATGTGAGGGAGCCCTCTCAGCCAGTACCTCCTTCCTTTGTGGAGCCCCAGCCTGTGATGAAGCATCTGGCTCCTTCATGGAAGATGTGTGAATTGTGTGGGAGACATATAGGTTTGATGGTGTTGCTGAACTTGATGGGTGTGTTCAGCTCTAGTAGTGCCACATCGTAGTCCAGGCTGTAGACATTGTAAAACGGGTGCTTGTAGATCCGGAATATTTTCTCCATTTTGCCATCGATGCCACTCAGGAAGGGCGTTCCTAGAAAGGCTACCCACATTTTGGGATCACTGTAACTGCAGAAAGACAGCAAACCTGGCTGTTAGGAGCATGGCTTCACAAGGGGGGCTGTTCCTCCACTTGCGGGGCTGGGATGCACTATGGCCACACCTTGTGGCTTTGCTCCTCCACTCCATTCCTCTCTTCATGCTTATTGTCAGGGAATTAGTGCTTCCAGTGGGGCACAGTATCCCAGCCATGGTGCAAGACTGTGAGGAAGGGGAAAGGCAAGTGGGCTGATGGGCCAAGGGTCAGTTGTCTTTACTAGCCCCTCTCAGACTTACATATCAAAGCAATGAGCTGCAGAGAGTAGCCATCGGTCAGCAATGAGGACAGCCCCACACTTGTGCTCCTTCTGCCGAAGCCAGAGACTGACTTGCCAGGGCCATTCTCCTTGTGCTGCTGTGCTGCCACCCACGATCTTGCTGAAGGCCAGAGAAGTTGTTAAGCCACAGTCTGGGACAGAAGAAGAGGTACGGTGGTTTTAAATAACCGTAAGTGAAAGCAATAGCTGCCCTCTTTCCATAGTCTGTGCCATGGGGCAGCCTTCTGGGGAGACATACACAGGGCAGTAGGATGTGATGACTTTCATTCACCCATCTGAGGCTAGGCTTGGCAAACATGTATGGTTTGGGGACTTGTTATCACAGATCACACCTTCTAGGGATGTAAGGAAGGGGACATTTGGATGGACTGGCTGAGCTGTCATCCAGCAAGGAATGTGCAATCCAAGAAATAGTCCCAGGGATGACAGCACATCTTCTGGGCTGCCATGTTCTGCAGAGCTGTCTTGCCAGCTTGTACCAGCAAACTGACTGGCCAGGAGGCCTGTGTGCTGGGTTGTGGGTGCTCATAGCACAGGACAAGAGGCCACATTCCCTGCCAGAAAATTTAGACCCTGCTCACCCAGCTTTAGCAGCTTGTAGGCTCTGTCAGACTAAGTGGGACCTGGACCAGAAGGGGCTGGCCCAGGCCCCCAGTGTACAACATGGGTCCCAAGACAGCACATTTGAAGTTGGTGGGTTGCCCTGGGAAGTCTGGGTGATGTAGAAGGCGGCTGGGCAGCAGTCGCAGGCTGCACAGCCGTACTCACCGCAGTTGTGCTCATCGAAGCCATTGCTGCAGTCAACAATGCCATCACATTCAGGATTTTCTTTTCCAATACAGACCTTGCTGGAACATTTGAAGGTGAGGCTGGTACAAGGCACCACTGGAAGGCAATAAGCCATGGCCTGCTCAGTACTCTCTGTGCTGGAGCTGGAGGCCTCCTACCAACATGTCAATAAATCTGTTGTCTATTTTACCTGGGGTTTGGGTGGGCTTGACAGGCTCAGTGGTTTTCAGAGCTGTGGAGGTTTCTTTCATGGTTGTGGTCATCTTCATCCCCAGAGTGGTTCTGTTAATTGGGCTTGCAGCTGCTGTGCTGGACTGGTGAGTGAGGATGGCTGCAGTAGAAATTCTAGTGATGGCGGAACTGGAAGGGGTGCCTGTGCCAGGACTGGGCAACTGTGAGATGGTATCCAAGATCCAGTCTCTGAGTTTGGTAATTCGGGAGTACACACCAGGTCTCATAGCCTGGGCACAGCCGATTCCCCAGCTCACAATGCCGGCTAGATAAAACACTCCTGGGGTCACCTCACATGCCAAGGGTCCACCTGAATCTCCCTGAGGAAGAAACAAGGCAATGGCTGCTTAGCCCAATCTCCCCAAGACAGATCTACATGGAGCTGCCCTGCAGACACAGCAGGACTTAGCTTGCCCTAAACTCTCCTTTCTCTAGCCCTGTGGGTCTGTCTGCTGCCATGCAGTGTGTGTGCAAGACACGAGTGTGTTGAGACTGAGAACTGGGGTTCTTGGCTGCACAGATACAAGTGAGATTTGTCATGAAAGTTAGTAGCCCTGACAACACCTTTCCACAAGTGAAGGATAGCCACCACCAACTACCACCGTCTCACCGCTGCGGGAGGAGACCTGCTTCATCCAGTCTGGCCAGAGAAGTGGCATGTCGGTTTAAGTCATGCTCAACTCGACAGAGCTTTATTTACTTTTCTGAAGCTCCAAGGCAGTGGGCTGAGGTTTTTTTCCGTAACAACCCACAGAGGGGTAGAAAAACTCTAGACTCTCACCTGGCATGAGTCGATCTTCCCCTCCAGGAAGCCAGCACAGATCATTCGGTCAGTGAGGGAGAAGTTGTAGAGAAAGTTGCAGGTGTTTTGGTCTATGATGCCCACAGAGGCTTTCTGCAGGACCTCAGGCTCGGTGACTGCATGAAAACCAGAGGATTGGTGAGTGCAGCAGAGGGAAGTGGGAACTAATGGCACTTTTTTTTTTTTTTAAGTCAAAATGGCTTTTGACCCAGCACATATGTCAGGAAAACAGACTTGAATCCCACACAGTAGTTGAGTCCTATATGAGCAGCCCTCTCCAGCAGTCCTGAAGCTCCTGGCTCACCCCAGGATGCAGTTTCATGGATACTGCACAAAGGCAGCAAGTTTCTCTTGCCATGACTGCTTGTGGGCTCCTGGTCAACTGTTAGAGGGACAGTAGGGTTTTTTCGTAGCACACGTGCCACTCTCTGGCCCTCTCCCTGCAACAGAATCTTTGCTTTTTCCAATTGTTTGGAACATCTTTGTGACTGAGCGTGGTTGCTGACATACTGTCCTGCCATGGCTACAGCAGGCCACCGAGGCAGTGCCCCACTTCTTAACATCGAAGAACTACTGAGGGAAGCCCAGCAGGTTTTTCCTGGTTCCTGCCAAGCTGTTCTCTCCATTTTCTTGTTTGCTGGTGACTCCTAAAAACCTGTGGTTTAAGGTTGTGCTCTTTGTGCCCTGATTCTTGAGTTTCTGTCAGTTCCTGACTTTTCCTGTTATTGTCCCCTGACCTGTGTGCTCTCAGGACTGTCTGGGTGGCAGTAGAACAGGCTGTGCTGCTGAACCTGTCACTGCTCCAGAGCAAATCAACTGGTAATGCATTGCTGCTTACCGTTCCCTTCTTGGAGGTCACCCCACCCAGAAATTATGCATTTCTTGCCAACGGGAAACTTCTGCACAGCAAGTGGGAGACAGACAGGCTGGATGTATTTGTTGAAGACAAGAGGTCTCGCCAGCTCAAGTAGAGCCACATCAAAGTCCAGAATAATAGGGTTGAAGAGGGGATGCTCGATCACTCTTAATATGTTGACTTTCACTGCGTTCTCATCTGTTCCATTGAGTAATGTTGTGCCTACATAGGCTTCAATCTCTTCTGGATTTGTCCTGCAAATACATAATCCTAAACATGCATGCATGCTTAGCATGAATTTTGACATTTAAATAGCAGACAATATTAAATGTTCAGTGTTTGCAACCTTACTTCAGCAAAGCAGAGCCCAGCATACAGACAAGCAGCCCTGCTAAGTCAGGCCCAAGCAGCGGGACATGTTGGATGTCTCCTGAAAAGGGGGTAAACGTAGAAATCCTATCCTCACCGCTAGACATTTTTTATTTCAGGAGTGTTCTGGCATGTTGATGGTGTCTCTACATTGGATTGATAGATTTTTGTGCATTTTTTAACCCTACTTGAATTTTAAGCATTCAGTTTAGTGACATTTATGAAGAACTGCTTCCTTTTGCTTGTTTTCCATCTGCTCTTGGTGGTTATTTTGTATCTCAGGTAAACAGCAAGAAGGCATTCCCTAACGCCTTGGTCTGTACCCATCATTGTATAGTCCTTTCACACACGGCCTTCCCACCCAGCTGTCTCTTTTCCTAAGTCTAGTCTGATCTATTTTGTCATGCTTATTAGGGATGCTCTTCCACACCCAGCTCATCCTTGTCTCTTGTGTTAGTGTTTTTACAATGTTATTGTAGCACTGCACACTACAGTTGAGAAGTCAGTATGCTGTGGACTGCCAGCAAAATGCTTGCAATCATCTCTGTTCTTTTTCTAATTACTAGCATTCACTTGTTTTTTAATTGCCACTGTTCACTTGTGGCAATTATCTTGTGGCAATATCCACAGTATTTCTGACCTCTTTTTCTCAGTGGCAAAAGCTGATGGAGACCTATTATCGTCCGTGGACAGATAGCTCTGCTTTTTTGCTGTGTGCCTCACTTCACACTTACCTGTGTTGCATTTGCTGCTTTAGTGCTCAGCTACTTAATGCATAAAGTTGTCTCGAAACTCCTCATAGTTAGTTCCCCACCTCTTCTACCTTCAGGAATTTTCATTCTTGACAAACATTGTCCTCTTGCTACTCATTTCTTTATCTAGGCTGTTTATAAATCTGGGCTTGGGCTCTTGTTTAACAGAAATATACAGGATTGAACTGACCCATTTTCCCGTTTCAGCTGACTACATGTCTCTATTTCCTACATTACAGCTAGTTTTGAAGCTTAAATTTCTTGAAGAAACTCTCTGGTGGCACCTGTTCTTTTCCACCCTGTTAGGTGTGATGTCCTTGTTCCCTGCCCAGGTTACTTTAACCTTTCCCTGCTTCACCCCAGTCTCCCCACAAATCCCCTTTTACTATGAATTTCCAGCTATAACAAAAATTGATGTCCAGTGTGTGTTCTCATGACTCCACTGCCACAGCTATGGGTTTGGCTACACAGTCGCATAGAGCTGCATGGCTGTGTGCCATGTGCAGACAAGCTGGCACAGCAGTGTCGGGGGGGGACAGACTCTTACTCATTGAAGCAGTGAGCTGCCGACAGCAGCCAGCGGTCCCCAATTACGGTGGCTCCACAGAAGTGCCTTGAGTTTTCTTGCAGGCTGACTTGCCAGGGGATCTCTCCTCTGGAAGCATCTGTTCCTCCCACGATCTTGGTGGGTTTAGAGAACCCGGGTCGTCCTCCACACTCTGAACAAAAGCCAAAGCATGACTTGTGAGTACGCCTAGCAGAATACAAGTGAGGAGAAGCTTTTGCTGTGTTTAACCAGGAAGTCTGAGCAGGGATAGGTCAGGGCTGAAGGGTAAGGCATCTCCCCAAGCCCTGCCTGCTGATCAAGACAATGCCTGATGGTGGCTCTGTGCAGCCATACAGGGGCTTTCACCCAAACTACTCTTCCATATCTTGCTCTTGGCAAGTCCTTAATCCTGTGCCTTTGTCAAAAACAAAGTAACCAGCAGCTCTGTACCTCTTAAAGTGAATCCTAAATTTAGAAAAATATCCTACATTTGTATCTCCCTGCAGAGCTGCTGGAAGGGCTCCTTGGAGCTGACAGGTCAGCCTATAGATACCTGTCCTCCCTTCAGGGAGAAGATGCAGGGCTGCTGTGAAGTTGCAGCCATCAACTTTGAACTGCTGAGGGATCTTTAGGGAAAAAAAAAGTGAGTGGTCAACAGGTTAAACAGTGTTAGACACTGCTGTACACTAGCACCCTGTCCTGCGTCTGCTGGAGCAGCCCAATTGCACAGACTGCAGACAAAATTATACATTCAGTTGCATAAGCAAAAGAACTCATGAACCTCAGCTGCACAGGTACGAAGGGCCTTTGCCAGGCTGTTCTGGGCTGAGCTGGGGCAGCCACAGTGTCATTTGTACCTTGGCACTTAGGACTTAGGCAAGTGTTGTGTGGGTCACCCTACTGAAGGTCATTTCAGCTCAGCAGAAGAATGAACCTGGCATTTGGCCCTGTAACAGCCACTCTTCCTGCCAAGGTGCACCCACCCTGCGGATGCTCATACCTTGTGGTCTTGATGCAGTCACTGGCTTGCTGGCTGCTGGGGCTGGTGAAGTGGTAGGGATTGCTCCAGTGATGGTGGTGCTAAGCTCTTCAGAGCTGACCACGTTACTCTTAGTACTGAAGTGTATTGGTGGGACAGTAAGGGCTATGGAGGTGGGGAAGGCAGAAATAGCATCCAAGATCCAGTCTCTGAGTTTGGTAACACGTGTGTAAACCCCGGGACGCCTGGCTTCAGCACATCCAATTCCCCAACTCACAATTCCTGCCAGGAAAAACTTGCCAGATGGTTCTTGGCAAACCAGGGGCCCACCAGAGTCACCCTGCAAGAGAAGCCAGATGGTGAGCTCTCCACGGGGACGCTCCGAGGTCACCCTGGCCACCCTCAGCATACCGCTGCCAGATTATGTCTCTGTCTGTCCCTGTGTATCCCAGCTCACCCCTGCTTATTTGCTCCAGCCAAGTGACGATGTGCTGGCCTTTGGGTGGTCTCCTGTGTGGTCATGTTGTCCTGTCCTGTTATTAAGCAGTAGCCTTGTGCCCTTCTTATGCCAGAGAGCACACAGACATCCTCCATAAAATCTAGGGTAAGCGCTTTTACTGGTTTAATCATGTGTTAGATTATTGCTCTCAAAGTCTAAGCCCAGCAACCCCTGAACAGCCAGGTGATGGAGCTTCATTGCAGGATACACAGCCCAGGAAGATCATGCTAATCTTTGCATGATGTTTTACTGATTTGGCCTGTAGTTCCTTGGTAAATTCTTTGGTACTGTGGGGCCATATGAGTGTCACTGTTGTTGGACATGTGTCTGTGAAGCCAGTAGGGCCTTCTGGGAGTTTGCTCTAGGTGAGTAATGAATAACCAGATGGGTCACATTCATCATCCAACCCTGAATCTGCCATTCTTGGCTCCTTCTCTGGTGTTGTGCTGCATTTGGTGCAGAAGTATGAAGTGCTACCACAAGAGAACTGCAGTTTTGCTGAGCTGGTGGCTGCAGATATGGAAGGACCCTGCCAAACCAGGGACCGCCATGGAAATCATAGTCCTCCTCTTCCCTCTGCATGTGAAAGGCAGGATCTTCTCCACTTACAAATCCCAGCAGGATAAAGGCTACTAGGGAAAACACCAAGTTGTTCACCAAAAACAGTTGTGTATGTTTTAGTTTTCACTGCTGCCATTTACCACCTGGATTTTGACCTGAGGACCTATGAGGTACATTGCTAGAGCTCAGGAAATAGAGAAAAATAGCCAAGAGCTGCTTAAACAGCAATGCCCTGCTCTAAGCACTAGAGAACATAGCATATTTGTCTTCTGCAGTCCCTGTGCTTGGGTCCAATGTGTGGCCTCACACTTTGGGAGCAACGGATGATGGCATCAGATCCTGCTTCTTGAGGTGCTGCCTGGTGCACACTGGGAGGGAAAGGACTTCTGCGCGGAGGCGTGCCAGCTTCCCTGTGCAAAGCTTACCTGGCAGGAGTCAATTTTCCCCTCTAGGTAGCCAGCACACATCATCCTGTCTGTGAGGACATGGCTGTAGAGGCTAGAGCACAGCTTCTGGTCCAACAGCTCCACTGTTGCTTTATGCAGGAACTCAGGTTTCACCACTGAACAAGAAAGATGGCACTGTGAGCTCACCGCAGGTACCTGCCCATGTTACAGCCCACCCTGGCTGGTGAGAGCATGGCCTGAGCTCCCTTCCCCAGTGCCTCCTGCACTGCCCCCACCCCATCATGCCTCCTCTGCCACCGGCCATGCTTTGCTTACAGAAATCCTCCTTGAGGTAGCCCCAGCCGGAGATAAGGCACTTCTTGCTGGTGGGGAAGTGATGCCCGGCATTTGGCAGGCACACAGGCTGGATGTACTTAGTGAAGGTCACAGGTCTCTTCAGCTCCAGCACAGCCACATCGTAGTCAGCTGTGTCAGAATTGTAGGAGGGATGCAGGATGATCCGTGCTATGCCCATTTTCACTGCGTCACTGTCTGAGCCTCTGAGGGAGGTGGTCCCTGTGTAAGCTGCCCACATGGCTGGGTCCTGAAACCTGGAAGAGACAGCCAGGACCATGGGAGCCTGCAGCCACAGCACTGGCCTGCAAACCAGAGCCTGCTGCGGGTGGTGCTGCCTCCTGCCCGTCCTGCCATCTGCTCTGGGACAGGAACTCCCCGTAGCTTAAGCCAGTAGGGGAAGAAGACTGGGTGTGATGGGGTACAGTGGGAGCTTGAGCCAGAAGATACAGCAGGCTTTGCAAATCAGGGGGGGAAGGTAGCGTGGCTAGAGCTTACTCGGTAAAGCAGTGAGCAGCAGACACCAGCCACTTCTCTGTGAGGATTGCAGCACCACAGAAGTGTTCGTTGTTCTCTCGCAGGCTGACTTGCCATGGGAACTCCCCTCTGGACGCCTCTGAACCTCCAACTATCCTACTGGCAGTCTGCATGGCAGGGCGGCTCCCGCAGTCTGGAAGGGAGGAGAGACTGCATCAGGATGCTGCAGGCTGCGCCCACCAAACTGCTCCCAGGTGCAACTGGGAAAAGCTGCTTAAACTTCAGGCATGCTCCCAGCATGTGCTCAAGCAGCACAGCATTACAACTGTGTTGGTGTTACAAGTGTGCAAACCGCAAGGAATTCAGCCAGCCCAAGGGCAGGGTCCTGCACCTGTGCTGGGGCAATGCCCAGCACAACCCCAGGCTGGGCAGAGAATGGCTGGAGAAGGACCTCGAGGTGCTGGTGGGTGAGAAGCTCCACACCCCCCAGCAATGCGCACTGGCAGCCCAGAAACCCCCTGCCCCCTGGGCTGCATCCCCAGCAGCGTGGCCAGCAGGGCCGGGGGGGAATTCTGTCCCTCTGTTCCGCTCTGGGGAGACACCCCCCAGTGCTGCCTCCAGCTCTGGGGCCACCACCAGCAGAAGGACATGGGGCTGTTGG
>JAOTQQ010000014.1:1423296-1450994 GCA_026546715.1 Gallinago undulata
ACATAAAGGGCCACCCCACCACCTCTCTTTCCTTGCCTGTCCCTTCTGAAAAGTTGGTAGCCATCAATCACAGCACTGCAGTTGTGTGAGTCCTCCCACCACGTCTCTGTGATGGCAACTAAATCATAGTTTCCTTGCTGTACGATGGCCTCCAGCTCCTCCTGTTTGTTGCCCATGCTGCGTGCATTCATGTAGATGCACTTCTGCTGGGCTAATCGTCCCACTAGATTTCTGGGAGGGCAAGCATTAATTCTCACCTGCTCCTAATCTAAGGAGCAAGTTTCTCTGGAGATGTGTTCTGAGTTGTAATGGTCATTTCTGGTTTTTCCTTTGGCCCAGAGTTCAGCTTTGGTTGAACAATGGCTATTTTCCTCTCCCTTTCTGACTGCATTTCCAAATGAAGAATCCAGAACATTGGAGTGATCCCAGAAGAAAATCCAACCTTGACCAAAACGCAGTTTCTCTTTGTACTAGTTTGAACAAGAACAACTAGTTTTGAACAAGAGCACAGGTGAGCTCACCTTTTTGGTGAAGCTTGTCAGAATGCCCTGAAATGTGAGCTGCACAGAATGCAGAGAGAGCTGTCTATACTCACCTGTAGCCCAGGATGGTGCAACCAGTGCAGCTCCAGTCCAGCTGGGAGTCCTGGAAACCAGACAGAAACTGCAAAGCAAAGAACGATAGTCACACACTTACCAGACAGAAAACCCCTGAGAGATGGGAGTAGATGATGTCTGGGATTTTGCAGGGAGCTGAAGGCTGGCTGAAGCATCTTCTCTTGTCTCTGTAGGCAGCAGGAGCACCTGTGTCCAGCTCATGTGTAGTCCTTTGCCCATGCTGACTCAGGGCATAAGGCAGCATATCCCTTCTTTGTGCCTTCCTACCACCTCTCTTTTGCAAGGAACAGACCTCAGCACACATTTCCCACTCCACAACTGTCCCTTAGGGCCCTGATGGGGCCTCTCAAAGTGCACCTCAGCCCCGTAGTGTACCCTGATGTTTAAGAAATCCCTGTTTTCCTCCTGCCCTTGGCATCCAGATTCTGCTGAATGAGGACAGTCGAGCTGGGCCCTGGGCAAACACCACAGTCTTTCCCAAGTCTTCCCCTGGAAAACCTGGATCAACTCACCAGCTTCTCAAGAGCGGGCGTCAGCACTTTGTAGTAGTCCGAGTTCTCCACCTGTAAACTGCTATTGAATGTGATTCCTCGCAGCTCCACGGTGTGCTCAAAGCTGGTCTCTCCCACAGGATGATAGGCTGCCAGGGAAGGAAGTCAGTCACAGGACACATGAAGGTTTGGGGCCATGGCCAGACCCAGCTTTCCTTGTTCTCCATTTTGGAACATCAGCCCCTGTGGTTTGAGCAGCTTGACTGTCCCTGACCACCCCTGGCTGCCTTGGGGGTGCCCCACGGCCATGCTGGGCCACCCTGCACACATGCAATAGGAGAATTTTACACTAAACTAATTTGAACTTGAAAATGGTGGATTTTTGTCGAGCCTGAGATAAAAGTTAATAAGCAGATGGGTCCAGCCTGGCAGTCCAATCCTAGACTGGCCCCAGCCTTGCCGGTACAGGCTGGGGGAAGGCGTGCTGGGTGTCAAAGCTGACATAGAAAGTGGCACTGTAAGTCAGAGCTGTGCTGGTGGGAGCTGTCAGTCATGTCAGGCTGGGGTCCACATGGGGGTGCTTGCCTGAGGTGGCATCTGGCTGTGGGGCACCCAAGACAGCAGGAGAGAGGTGGGAGAAGCAAGGAGACAGTGGTCATGCTCTGGGGTGAGACAGTAAAACAGGCAATGCTCAGTGGCTGGCAAGAGGTTGTGGTAGGAGATGGCTGTGGTGGCAAGTGATAGGAACTTTGAGAGTCATAGGGACAGGTTAGAGAACAGGAACAGAGCATGTGTGTCATGAAATACTGAAGATAAAGTGCTCTAAAGTCAGATATTCAGAACATGAGCTGAGTACAGTCCTTGCAGTTTGTGTATGTGAGGAGAGTTGACTGCATTTTGTCCTTAGCAGAAGGCTTTTGAGGATTTTTGCTATGAAGACCGTGAGCTGTGCAGACCGTTTCTTTTTTTGGAGTAGATAAACTGAAAGAATGTACCTGGCTGCACACTCACCCAGCAGGATCCCCAGGTAGAAGGCTGTAACACTGCCCACCACGGCAGCAGCAACGGTTACCTTCCAGCAGCTGGCCCTCAGTCCCCTTCTCTGGGTGCCTAGCACTGTTTTTTTCTGGTCCATGCTGTCTGAGAAGCTCTACAGATGGCCTCTGTGATTAAAAAGAGAAGAAAAAGGACAAGACTGGGATGAAACATGACATGCCAGCTATGGTAACCCCAGGAGCTCCAACCAGTGCATTATCACAAGAAGTAAAACTCCATCCCCTGAATGTGCATCAGGCTGCAGTCAGGAGATTTTACTAATAAATCCAGACTGTAGGACCTGAACACATCAACTATGGTGGCCCCTCCCTGTCTGGTTCCCCTTCCTTTCTTCCTAGGAGGCCACCACTGAGCATGGCTATGTCCGTTGTGAGTACGAAACAGCCTTATGTCTCCATCTCTATGCTCTGCACAGGCACTTCTGGTGACACAATCTCTGGATGAGCACTGAACCACTGTCTCAGCATCACAGGCCCTGCCTCGGGGTCCAACCGGAACAGCACACGGTACCTGCTCTTCAGCAAGTAGTCCCCCAGGCTTGCTTATATATACCTCCTATAATGCCAGGGTGAACTGGTACGCCAGCTCATAGCAAGGGGTGAATATAGACTGGGCTTGGCACCTTGGCTTGCTTTCTGCCTCAGACATCACCCCAGTAAAGATCCTAAAACTAACCAGGGACACTAGCAGGTGCTTTGGTGCTGTTCAGGAGTCATGGAGCTGCAGTAGCAGGTGGAATGGTTAAGTTGGAAAGTACAAAATTTACCTCGGAGTAAACTTACAGGCCTGCAAATAACAAGACTAGCCTGCAGTCATATCCTTAAATACAAAATTCTGCAGTCTCAATTGAGACCTACGGAAACCTACTAGCCTGCTACTCCGGCTAGTAAATGTACCAAAGCCAATTGGTATTGAAAACCTCAAGAATCCTTGCCTGCTTCTGCTGGACCATTCTGACCTGGCTGCCAAAATCCTGCCACTTATACCCCCCTTGGTATATGTTATGTTGATTAAAAGTGGCTAAATAATAAACCTCACCCCTTAGCGGCATATGAGGCAGGTTCTAGGGTGTGGTTTCATATGTAGCTCAATGATATTCCATATTTTTGCAAGAATTGTGAAGGAAATAAGAAATCACAGTCAGTAAATTCAGTGAATAACTGAGTATCACTACAGTGTTTAGCAGAGAGCTCCCAGTGCCTAGTAATGCAGAGCAATTAATGGAAGCTTTAATTACAGCTATGCTACTATCCTGATGAGCAGTTTTTCCTTCCCTGTGGTCAGCAGTGGCACTGGTGATTTTGCTTCCAGTGCTACAACCATCCTGCACAGCAACCAAGGCCCCTTCATGTCATCTTTCCTGCCTCCTGAGATCAATTCAGTGGCCTCTGCTACATCTGTTCCAGGATGACAATACTTTTCACACAGTTAAGATACTCAGAAGGGATACAGTACTCCAAATGTGATCTCAAAAATACCAAAAAAAGGGCACTTCTCTTGGTTTTCTGTCTGCACTCTTGATAGTACAAGCCAGCCTGTGGCTGGCCTTCTTTTGCATGTCATCAACTGGTAGGAATGAACAGCCTGGGATATCCTGCTTTATCCACAGTCATTCGATCAGCCATACTTTAGCCATATTAGTTTTTGCAAGAAGCCTAACATGACAAGAAAGGGAACTGATTTCCTCTGGCTCTGAAATGTATTAAATTACTAGATTAATATTTCTCTCTCGTGGGTAAGAAGACAACACACAACCAGTCCCTTCCGACTGGCACACAAAAGTCTGTCTAAGATAATTCAGTTGGTCAGATTGAAATACATGGAAGTCCAGCCTTCTTGGCCACTGGTTGGGCTGCAACAGCAGCTATTTAGTGATGCTATAAATCAGGCGGTGGCTTCAGCAAACCGACCTGCGGAAGATCAGCCCTTTTTAATGCAAATGTATCTAGCAATGAAAGAGAAAGAAGGAAGAAAGGGACCGGGACACAGGGAGCGGCAGCACAGTTTCAGAAGAGCTTTTCAGCATTTTCCAAGAGCTTCTTTAAACTAAAGTTTCTAGATAAGAGTTTTTAAAAGGTCACTTCTTTGTGAGGAAACAGACAGAGAGAAAAGGGAGAGGAAGGGATAGTCTGTCCAAGATGCCTCTTTTTTTTTATAACAGACCTCCAGATATTCTTTTTCATCTGTAACTGAGCCTGGCACTTTGGGCCCCTGTGTTTTGCTAACAATATCGCCATTTGATGATTCAGCTCTGGCCAAGAGCTAAGAGACAGGTAGGAAACATTTTTTTCCAATGGTCCTTGTGACCTGAATACATACAGATGAGCGATTCCCTCCTCTGGTTTTTCAGTAGGTTTTGAAGTCTTGCAGCACACTGGATGTAGAAACTCAAAGATCTAGTCCAGACATGTTGACGAGTGCAACAGTGGTCTTGCTACCAATGGACTTTAAAGGAAAGACAACCACCTCCGAGAAAAAAAAAATAACATCACAGACAAAACTGGCTGCAGGGAGCTGTTATTTTGACAGCACAAGTTAGACTGAACTGATCTTGGCTGCATATATAAAGTCATACTACAACAAAAGGTACTTTGGGACCATAGGAGTTCATATCATTGATTGCTCTGGAATTTTAACTGGAAAAATAGAGTATTTATAGACAGAGAAGACTTCTACTTCCCAAAACAATCAAAACTTGTCTCCTTTGCTCTCCCTTTTAGCATAAGGAAAGTTTACTTTCTTTTGTGTGAGTGACATGAGTTAAAAACATAATTAAAAAGACATGTAAATGGAAAGCCCATCTTGCAAGAGCAAAATAGAGATTGGAATATTTTTTTAGTGAAAGAAGGTAAGGACCATAAGTACATACTGGAGATGAGGAGCAAGGAGCTATATATGTTGAAAAACATCATTGCATAAAACCAGTTGAGCAAAAATTAAATTTTTTTGGTGGGGGCAGAAATTAGGAGAGTATTAACAGTTAGAGGAGCATGAGTTTCCAGTTGGAATGTTGCAAAGAAAAAGCACATTGATTTTTTTTTTTTTGTCAGATTATAAATTGTGAGTGGCTATAAAACACAATGCTCCTGATAATAGGGGTAGGGGGAAACTCAGTGATCTACGAGAGGCCTTCCAGTCCTATCTTAGCAAGGATCCTTCTCACTGCTCCATTTTAGCAGAGAAGACATGTAAGATGTGTTACAGAGAAAGTCAACAAGAACTGTCCTGTGAAAATAATGATCTATGTTTGTCCCTAAGGATCTGCTGAGATTCCTGGGAGATGGCCACCATCTCTGCTCTTCTTCTTCCTGGCTGCTCAGGGTTTGTTTTCTCCATGGGAATCTGGATTTTGCTCCAGAGAAACCTTGAATCATTCTACGGAGTTTCCTTGGAAGATGTATTTTATTTCTCTACTTGTTCAGATAGTGAAATTTCAAAATATGAACTACAAGTACCCATTTATCTGTACTATTTCTTCAAATTAGGCAACTGTCACTAACCCCTGGTCTTCTCATCAAGAAGGACAAGAAAGTAGCACGTGTGTGTGTGAGCACACGTGTGCGCTCTTGCAGCGGGTCAGGGTCGCATCATGGGTAGGAGCAATGAGGTGACAAGGCAGGGTGGCAGGAGGGAGGTCCCAGGTGTCTGCCCGTGCATTGTGATCAGGGACTCCCCAGGACAAGAGTCTCTCTTTCAGGCTGGTGAGCCCCATGGTGTGCACACCTGTAAACGTGGCCCAGCGCGCACAACTCTTCTGCACAAATTGTGGTAGTTCCTGGTCTTAGGTAGAAACTGGCTTCTTGCAAAACATGACAATTCCTGAGGTTGAAGTGCAATGGTGACCTCCCAGCACTGTGCTGATGGCTACCTGGGAAAAGGGCTTGTTTTTTCTTCATTTACCTCCATCTTGTCTTCCACTACTTGGTATTTCTCTTCCTTTGTCTCTGCTGTCTTTCTCTTCATGTTTTCAGCTCCTGAGGCCTTTCCTTCTGCCTTCCCAGCCCCTTCCAGCTCTTCATGCTCAGTCAGAACA
The DNA here is from genome assembly GCA_026546715.1 of Gallinago undulata. Classification (NCBI taxonomy): domain Eukaryota; kingdom Metazoa; phylum Chordata; class Aves; order Charadriiformes; family Scolopacidae; genus Gallinago; species Gallinago undulata. Next base: position 1,429,494 of record JAOTQQ010000014.1, read on the forward strand.
GGAATGCTCACACTCCTGTGCCCCAGGTTCCCTCCTGCTCTTCTCCAGCTTCTCCTGTTCTGTGTCTGCCAGCCCCTAGCAGCAGCCCTCCACCATGAGCCAAGCCTCTCCTCTGATTTGTTGACCAGAGGAAAGAAATATAGGAGAGAGAGACACTCGTGTCTTCAAAAGTCAACTTCTTCTACAGGTAACAAATGTGAGAAAACTCTAATGTCCCCAGATGGCAGAGTCCAGGCTGTTCTGGAGTCTTTGTGTTTTATCCCACATTAAGTTGGTGCCACTGTGGGGTAGTCTGGACTTCAGCAGAGCAACATTGTGTCTGCTGAGCTTTCAGACACCAGGGTCAAAAAACCTGGTCTAAGGTCATGCCTGTTAAATCCTCACCCAGACAGAGCCTTTGCAAAATGATGGCATTGGTATGAAAAATATGTGACTTGCTTAAGGCAGACAACAAGATCAGCAGTAAATCCACCTGCATTTTTAAGAAGTAATGAGCATTTTGTCAATAGGTGAATGAGGAATTAATGATTTTATCACCAAGATAAGACTTGTGGTACTTCAGAGGAAGAATACAGCAGCAGCAGGACTATCTTTCTCCAGAAGGAGAAAGGCCAAAATGATAGACTCAAACATGCCTCACTTGGTGGGCTCACCATTCAAAATCATAGTTGCCAGAACCCCAAACCACATCTGTGCCACCAAATCACAAGCTTGAGCAGAAGATGGTGGCTTGTGGTTAAGTGAAAGCAGAAGCACGACCAGAGGAGCTGAAGAGATGTGGGCGTGCAAACAGGTCTGCTGGCAGAGCCTGCTGGCCAGAACAGTGAAACCCAAATATCACAGTTAAAATGAGGTCAAGCCTTGTGATTTTTTCCCTAATGGTTGGGAAATTAATTGTATGCAAATGGAGCTCAGCAATGACTTATAACCAGAGGTATCGGGTGGGTGGTAGTGTGGTGCAAGGACATGTCAGTCTGGAGAGGCCGAGAACCAAGAACTAGTTCCCCCTTCTGGCTTGAGGGCACCCCAGGGCTGCACCACAAACAGGGCTCCACAGGAGGAAGGGAGTATTGGAATCAAGCTGTTGCTTCCCAGCAAGCCCATATGTCTTCTGACAAGATGATGTTATTCCAAGAAAAAAAGCTGATGCAGAAACAGCAGCCAGCTGGTAGAACATGCAAAGAAAGTAGAGCGGCTCAGCATCAAGCCAGATGGAGCAGAGGGTACTGTTATAAGCAAAGACAAACCATCCACATGATCAGCAGACACAGTCAAGCCAGGTTTGGCTGACACGGCCTTTTGGTTCCATGTGGCATGAGCACCTCCTGCCAACAGGCTGGTTCCTTGAACCACCCAATGCGGTATTTCTTTAATCCTTTTGCTTTAGCCCATCTCCAATTTCTGTAACTGCACACATAGAGCTGTGCATGTCCCCGAACTCTCTCTATGTTAATGTTCAGTGGGGTTGTGCTGCATCTGAAAGGCTCTACCCTTTCTTCCAAGCAGAAAGAACCACTGTCACCTAAGATGCTGCAGACCCTGGGCTGGGGACATGTCTTTTCTATTGAGGTAAGTGAGCAAAGAGCCCTCAGCAGCATCAGCTTCCTGAGCACGAGTAGCCTGCCAGCAAACAAATCTGTTCCAGGTGTTACCAGCCCCTGCCATTCAGTTTTTAGTAATGATCCCGGGTGTCTGCTCACTTGCAGCACCCTCTTGGAGGTGCATCTGGTTCAGCTGTAGTCCTGGCTTTCAGCAAGCCCAACTGTGCGGGCCTTGTTTGCTGTCCCTCTTGGACTTCAAACGTCTCTCAATTTACAAGTAAGAAGATCCTCACCCTGCCTGCCAGCTCTGCAGCCCCAGTTGGGACATGACAGACAGGCTGAGCTCCCTGGTGCTCACATTATCACGGGTAACAAAGGCTCTAACATCATTTCCACCTTGGAGACACTCAGCCCCGAGCTCTCCCTTTGGCAACAGAGTACGGGAGAGATTTGTACCTGCAATTACTTTTTATACTTTTAGTTGTGGTTTACACAGTAAAATAAAGGCTGCCTTCCTCCCCCCTGACTGTGCTGGCTTGACAACTCGGTACAGATAGTAAATACTGAATACACCTGGGGAGTATCCCGTAAGCAAGGAAGTGCCATTTTTGTGCAGTTACTTTTTACAATAGGAGCACTATATAATTTGATACTTTTCAGGTCATGAATGGCCAAGAAAAACTTACATGGTTAACTCATGGCATTTCCTTTAGTGACAACCACCCTCCTTCCTTGGACACTGTGTAAAGGAGAAATCTTGATCCTGATGAAGCTGGTGGACATATTGGGACCAGAGGTTCTTGGAGGAACAGGGGCTAAAGTAGATGTCTTCATTTTCCAGATAATCACGTTTTATTCTTTCTTACCAGCTTACATACCTTAGAAGCAATGTGTAAATTACATTTTTTTGTACCTAGCTTCAGCTATTACTACAGTTTGAGAGGTAGACATTAACTTCCACATGGAAAAAAAAAAAGCCCATGCTAGCCTAAAGCCAGTCATCTGCAATGCATGCTCCCTCAAAGGAAGAATTCACATAGAGAAACCAGTGATGAAAGATACAGTCAAGCAGGGAACTCACAGCATTTGAGTAAATGGGATTTTTGTCATCGACTTCAGAGGCTGCAGAATGAAACTCCACACATATCAGTGTGGTATAGTGTCACCTGCTAAACTTAAGTGACAAGGTTTTGTGACCTTGTAAAGCTTCTGCCAGCCCCTCCTGCTGAGAGATCATCCCCAAGCTCAGGCTGCAGGATGCTGGCACAACCGTGGCCTTGCTTGGCACCCTCACTCACTGGGACCTCCTTTGAGCAGGACACGGTGGGTTATGCCTGAATTCTGCAGGGCAGCCTCAGGGTTGGAAGACAAGTGGTTGCAAAGCAGCGTGACAGCACTGTCAAGCCCTTGCCTTCAACCATGGGAACAAGTCCCATCCAGCTGCAGAAACATTTAATTTAGCTCAAATGATGGTGCTATTCCAAGCCCACAGAGGTTGCTGCTAGGTTTGTCCCATGCCAAGGTCAAAAATGCTCACAGCCATGGCTCTGTCGCTAGCGTTATGTCATACAGCATTAATGTTGTTTGGTTTAGTGTTCAGGACTGCATTATTGCTAAAGTTGCACTATTTATTTCCTATGAAGTACCTGAACTTTCTATAACATTTCATAATTCGTTACAGCTTTTGAATAATGTAGACCATTCTCTCTGTTTGGCTTCCAGAGTGTTAAAGAAACGAAGTCGTTTCTCCTTAACCAGTACTTTCAGAGAAGAGGTTCCAGAGATCACTTTCCACCAATGCTCATCGATTAAATCATGCATTTGGTGTAGCTGAAGACACCCTGGTTAATAGACAAAAGACGGAATGTCCTACTTCTGTAAGGCACAACTGGCAGGTGTGTCGAACTTCCACAGTCATTCAACGGGGAACCCATTTCTGTGGCCAGTGTTGGTTCCTTTTGTCTGATGAGCAGAACAAATCCCCTCCAGCATCACCAATTTGTTTGTGCGAAGTGCTCACAACATCCATCAAATCATTTTAGAGTCACATGGAACCAAAAAATACTAAAAAGCACTCCAGGCTCACGTAAGGAAAACTACTTAGCCAAAAGCAACCGAAGTTATTTGCATCTCCTACTTCAAATAAAAGGTTAGAAGTTTCCCCTAACGGGCAATAAATTCAGAAACGAGCGGTTTCCTTAGAACCACCAAAGCAAGAGGAATTTCCCCGAGCACGGGGGGCAAAATTCAGCGGGGAGAAGCAGCTTCATCTTCTCATTTGCCTGGAAATGCCCGAGCACAGACAGCAAACCTTCGCCCTGTGGCAAAGTGAGGAGGGGAGATCGCCCGAGCCCTTCCAGGCCACGGCCGGGCCGGCTCTGCCCGCACTGCGCACCTGAGCCCGGCCGGGTCCGCGGGATGCGTTCACGGGTGCGTGCCCTTCCCAGAGAGGGTGCGGGTTTCTCTCCTCCCGCCCGAGCCCGGAGAGCTCGACACATTAAAGTCAATTAAAAGGACTGTTAAGAAGCATCAGGAACTCACCTGCTCGGCTTTTCCCCTTGCCACCAAGGTGTTTTTTCCCTGGAAAGCTCTTCCCCCGGCGCGGCGGCTCCCGCGGGCTCCCCCTTCCCGGCGGCGCTGCCCTGGGGCGGGCGCGGCTGCGGGGAGGGTGGGAGGCTCACGGGGGGTTCGCATTGGGAGCTTAAAGGCACAGGCTGAGAAACAGAAACGATTTACCCTGAAAAGCCATTTTGTTTCTTCACTGGGCTTCGGGTTTAGGCATTTTTTTAAATTTTATTTTTTTTTTTCCCCTGGCTGCCTGCGTTGGGAACTCGAGCAGAACTGCCCCAGCTCTTGCTTCTCCCCAGCCCCTTGCACAGTTCCTGCAGTTCACTGTACAACTCCTGGTGGCTTCAGTAGCATTTCACTAGCAGGACAGAAAGCAGAATTGGTGCCTGAAGTGCTGGTGATTCACGCCAGCACCACTGAATTCACCCCGTGCACCAGAACTTACTTTAGTCTGAATTTTTGCCACTTGTGATCCCAGGTGGCTTCAACATTAACGGCCAACTTTAGCAATTAGTGTGTTTAAAAAGCAAAACAAGGAAAGAACATAAGATTTTTAAATTAACTAATTTAAACTAATCAGAACTTAATCAGAGCAACTAAGCAGAAATTAAGAGTTATTTTATCGTCAGAACCTCCTCTTGATATATCAAGGATGGTCATCCCACGCTCTGCAGCATCACTCCCAAGCCACATTTTCATTTTCAGTGCAGATTTTCTTTTTTTCATTTTCTTTTTCTGCACTTCGAAGAGACATTTATTAGACCTGAAGGGAACAAGAAATGTATAATTTGATTTAATTTCATTTTAAATCTTGATTTCAGAGAAATAAAACAATCCAACTATAAATAAATATAGGAACAATAGAAGGAATTATACTCATATATATCTTTACAAGAAAATTAGAGAAGAAAAACATATTTTTTCCATAAAATCCAATTCTGCACTAGTGATTTTTATAGCGTAGAAACCTGATGGTTATATGGCTTTTTCTTGCTAGGAGTTTCCCCCTCTTTTCACAGAAATAGAAATACTGAGTGACTTGTTAATTTCTTATTAAAATTATTTGAACTTTGATGGTATTGTTTTCGGTGTATGACAGCCACTGGACAGCACTGGAATGGCCACAGCATTGTGTCCCTTTGCTCCATCTTTGTAAGGTATAAAATAAATATACTCTTGATATTTTTGCATTATTTATATTTATATACTCTTGATATTGAGGTCTCAACACCAACTTCTCACCTGAAGTAAGGCTACCACCCTAATTACTGAAATAGGTGCTGTGAATCTTTTTGCCAGCTTTAAAGAGCTGCTGCCTTTGGCTAGCGTGGCAGTAATGAGGTATCAGAGTGCAGTAGGAAGGACAAAAGAAACTTCTCAAACGTCAACAAGACTGAAAAATTCTGCCCTTTTAATGGACTAATCCCATGCCAGGGAGTCAATGCAGCTCCTTAATGCCTTCTGCCCATTCTGTGCTTCCCAACATGGACAACAGATGTAGGAAGAGGCACCAAGCCAAAGCTTGTTGCTCAGGTGTTGTTTCCTTTTGTCCCACAGGGAAAAGAGGATTTCCCCCGACCCACAGAGGAAAACACGGAACATTTGAATGGCTGGATTATATATATGGCTCTGCACTAGCAGAGGACACATACGTACCTGACCATGATGAGGGTAAAAACCATAATGGGTCCCCATTTGGGATATGTGGCAAGAGCTATGGAAAGTGTAACAAGTGAGCTGTGAGCAGGAAACTCAAGTGCATCTTTCAGTTCAGGTATAGCTGGGGATCAAGGCTGTTCCTGCGTGCACAACCAGTGCAGTTAAGTCATCAAGGCCCTAGGTGGTCCTGGAGCTCCCCACTTAATCATTTGCACAGCTGAGACAATGAACTGATTTGAGACAATAAACTGACTTGAAACTAGGCAATTGGCTGAAGATCTTCACAAGAAAGTATTTGAGCGGTTGGTGCAGGAGCTCTCCAGGTGGGAACATCAATGTGCCCTGAAGGCAACCTTCAGGCAGCACCTGTGCACAGACCAACTCCTGTGCTTAAACAAGCCATCATCCTGGGTGGACAATCCAGCCCTTTCTTCCAGAGCCAGCCCCAGGCAAAACTGAGCAAGTTGAACATAGGTAAGATGCTTGTAGTCAACACTAACTGTTCCTGCAGATGCAGAAGTAGTCACGTAGGACAGATCTTCAGTAAATGTTTAAGACAGTTGGGAGACTCTGTTAACGTAAGATAATACTGTGGTACTGGTGGTAGAACCATCATCCAGTAGAAGAGCAGTTTAGGCTCTCATCTGGCCCAGATCCTTGTGTTTGAATGATTTAATTCCCCAGTAGAGATTTACTCCGTGCCAAGACCAATAACTTAGTTTATTTTTTTAAAAAAAAACCCAACCCAACAAACACTGTGTCCATGCCTACATAACAGATACAGTATTACAAGAGTCATACAACTTATTAGGATGATTCTGTGTATGTTTAAATCTAGAATACTAGTTACTGTTTCAACTAATATAAGATGAGGTTTAGAATACCTTAGGATGAGCTTTGTGGCCAGATTGTATCTTAATATTTAGCACCCTTTATTTAACACAAAACCAGTCTTTCTGGTTTTGAACCCTCTCTGTCTGAATGGAAGTAGGTGTCTCTTGATTCCTCAGCAACAGCCCAAACAGAAAAACAGAAAGGCTGAAAGGCTGTTTTGCTACAACATTAGGGATTTTTTATTTAAAAGCCAAGTAACAACATTTTTCTCAATTTCTGTCTTCCTGGCTGTTTTGCATAGCTAAAAGTGAAATGCAGGGCATACTGAAAACCATGGGCACAAAAACACAGAGCAGAAATGTACCTTTTTTCAGTGTGTACCATTTGTGGGTACATCCACAACTTACCTTTTAATTCAGTAGAAATTTTTTATTTTTAAAAAAAGTAAAAAAAAACCACCTTCCTTCCCAAGCAATAGCACTAAAACGTGCAACAGATTAATTAAAACTGATTAGATTAATACAACAAATCACAGGGGAAAGAGATGACTTGCATGGAGTGCTCAGGCAGGTGAGACACAGTTTCTGGTACTGAGTCTTGCACGTGAACAGAAAACTTGAAAAAGCCATGGGCAAAATCTACAAATTTTGCATGGAATCCAGCTAAGACAACTTGTGTGCAGCGATATTTTAAATCACAAAAGACATTTTACCACATCCTGGTGCAAACAATAAAAAGAAGTAAACAACTGGATTTCAAATGTACGGGTAATACAAACCAGCAAAATTCAGTTTAAAAATTAAGTATCTTTATTTTACAGTTTTAGAAAATTTTTACAGTTTTAAGCTACAACAAGCTAAAGGAAATCCCAGTCATTTTTAAAAGCAAAACAGAAGGAAAACAAAACAAAACAAAACAAAACAAACCCAGCCACTGCAATTTCATTTGACCAGTCACTTTCAAGTTTGTTTTCTTTCACCAGACCTGTGTGGGCCTGAAATAGGCTTCATTTTTCCAAGGAAAATTCACTCTGCAGAAACCCTTGGGTTATTTCTCATCTCTTGTCCTGTTCCCCCCACTAGTAATTTTGAAATATGTTTTCCCATGTTATGTCACAGAAGGAAGACGCAAATCTACACTTGGTCACTGGAAATGCTATGTATTTCAATGTATTTACATATAAAAAAATATATATTATGATATGCTGTGCAATTGGATACAAGGCTGTCAGAGGCATGACTGATATCAAAACCATGAAGAACTATATAGACACAGGGTAGAAAGAACCCACCCAGAATGAACTGAAAATCTGATGCACATACTACAGTAAGGCCTACAGGTTTTGAAAGACAGAAATATTTACCAAAAATGTCTTTTACGACTTGGAAATGACATTGCTTTTTCTCTTGGTCTTTGCTCTATCTTATTGTCAGCACAGGAAGATATTAATAAGGTGGTGCATTCAGTTCCTTGTTATTACTTGCAAACAGTAACAACAAAATCTTACTTGTACCATAGATATAAGATACTCCTATCAAAGATAAAAGTCACCTATTGCTGATTTATCTATCCTTGCAGATACCATGCACCAGTTTTGCAAGTCATCACCCAGCAAATACTCCACCTTCTATAGGCTGTGGGAGAGTTACCCCCTGCACACCAGGGGGGTCCACAATTCAGCAATCTATTGAACTGTGAAACTAATAGGCATAGCGTATGTGATTAATTGACTAACTGACAAGGTAAATGAGATGCAAGATAAAAATCAGGGAATCAGGGAAGGATATTCATTTTTTTCAGCATTCCTGACAGCTGTTGACTGACTACATCCTTACAGAGAACTAAATCCCTATTTCTTTACATCCAGTCTGCACTTCATTTCCACAGCTTCACCATGTTTGGCAATAGTAGCCCCTTGCAGGAAGAATACTTGAACTGAGGTTTCACACCTGTCTTCCTACACTGCCCAACTCTCTTAGCTGGTTTTTATTGGTGGTGGTTTTTGGGGTTTTTTTTTGGTTTGTGGGTTTGTTTTTTGTTGTTGTTGTTTGGGTTTTTTCTTTTCCAATTAAGGGGCCAAACTACTTAGAAGATCTGAAAATAGCAAAAATCTATCATGGGATTTGGATCACAAGAAAATCTTTCAGCACCTTACGATCAAGATTAAAAAGTTTATTCCTCATGCAGAGTTAAACCTGCGCATTCGCAAGCACTAAACTTAACAACCTTTAGAGTTTGCACTCTTCATAACACTAGCCTAAATACTATTATTTGAACATAATTACGAAGTCCTTCCACAAAGACATCAGACATTTAAAACTGTTCTACTTATAACGTTACCTCCCAAGAATAAAATTCCTCAATGAAAACAGCTGCTATCAGGCATCCAAGATGTTAGCACTAAGCAAATAGGGATCTTACTCTTAGCTCATAAATCCTCTTCATACATTTTCATACATTTTCGCCTCCAGCCTCCCCTCTGACCCAGGTACAAAGCACTACTAATTCAGTTTTAGTAAAGTAACACAAGCATTGTTCAATCAGGACGTGCACTTTCTGAGGATGAACCCCAGTTCCTCCAGCGCCAGGCAGGATGGAGAAAGTGCAGAAACACGGTTAAAAACAACATGGTCAGAGCTGTAAGTCTGTATTTTTCTTTAAACAGTTAGTTTTTCCTTTCATATGTTACTAGGCTGAGAATATCTGAGGTCACACTTCCTGTCAGTGACTTCTAGGATCGACTGATTAATTTTTAGTGTTAAACTGTGACACCCCCCCACCCTCTGGCATGAAGCTGGTCTCCAGTGACTGATTCCCAGTACATGATTTTCAAACAACACCAGGAGTGTGCTATGGACCAGATTTCTTTTTGCTCTCCCACAGCCTGTGCTGGCTCTATGAACGTTTGAGAATCAAAAGGTTGTTGGAGAGGACAAGTGACAAAGCATAAGTCAAAAATAAACAGGCAATAGATGCTCGCACCAGCACATACAGACCCTTCCCATTAATTGACAATTAGAGAGAAATAAGGCTCTCTCCACACATAGGCTTGAGGCCACATCAGTCTGTGGTAACGTCACACTCATTTTTTTGAGGTCTCCCATGTCAGGTATGAAAAAAAGAGTTTCTGACCAAACCCAGATTGAATGGTGCCACTGTGGGTTTTTTGTTGTTTGGTTTTTTTTTTTTTTCAAACGAAACCTGAGCCACTGTTTTGAAGTTTTTGTTTGACATGTACTAGAAAAACTTCACTTAGAGCTGAACAATAATAAAAAACACAACCCTACTGGTTTCTTGCTGTGGAAAATGTATGCCAAGAACTGTGCTCCTCACAATGGAGAAGTGGTGGCTTTATAGCATTTTCTTGACTACAGCCACAACTTTAAGATGAAAAGAGCTATTTCTACCCTTTACAAACTTCTGGCTTAAGGAAAAGGTTATTTCATTGGCAACAATATCACCTAGAACTCCAATGCAGCAGGGCACCACCGAACCAGCTCCACAGACTGCCCAGGACATTGCTGTTCACACGCTCAGACTGGAAATCATTCAGCAGTACGTGACTATGAGGTGGTGTTTCCTAGTTCAAGTCACTAATATTTTTTTTTAGGAGCTCTGATGACCTTGTTTACTTTGAGACCATGTCCCTGCATATTTTCAGCTAACTCTTTACATTAAATATCCAAAGAAAGTTCACAACACCCAGTGCCTGTGTGTCAGCAGTATTTCTCAATTGAAATTTCTAGCCTACAGATGATCTCCAAGATTTCTCAGAGATGAAACCCTGAATGAAGTTTACCATCTGGAGCTAAACTTGCACGGCTAATATGCTTGAAAATGTTGTAAGAAACTTGATAAACTGTAATGCCGCCTTCAGCTAAGGAAGGTGGCTCCAAATTATTGCAGGATCATTGCACACTTGTAACCCTTGGTTACAAGCAGGTCAACAACAGAACCAGGAGTTGCAATATTCCCAACAACTGCTAGGAAAACAGACCCAAAACCGAGTCACTGCATCACAAGAAATTAAGTCCTCCACTAGTTCCTGAAATTATAGATGAGTCTGTGCACAATATACAAGTTATCAGTGCAAGAAAATTCAATTTAAGCACATTATTTATCATTTCTCACTAATCTACAGATGGCAAAACCTTGTCTTTACTCCATATAATTTGAATATTTACCTGCAAAACTGTAAGAGGAAAAGGCAAAGGTGAAACACTCACAGAAAAGCACACAATTGACTAAGGCAGAAGATGATCAGTAAAGAGAAAATTCTCTTCCACCAGTGCTAAAGGAATCTTCTGGTAGAACACAAGGCTGTCTTTTTTGAAGTGTTGCAGGGTGCCAGGAACACCCAATGCGATTCAACTAATTAAACATATATTTGGAAAAAAATGATATTATTATCGCAGTAGAAAGAGCGCTGCCTCTATTTAACATGTGCTTTGACGTAGTTTCTTTCAGGAGGATTTATCATCTTTAACAAAACAAAACAAAAACAAAAGAATCTTTGTGATATGAGATCGGAACTGTCAGTCAGGACACTTGCAAAACCCCGTTACAACGCTCCCAAGACACAAACTGGCTCTGCAATAAAGCTCCTGCTACGACAGCACTGGACTACAGAAAGGCCACTCCCCAGACTACACCTGGACTGCAGCGGCCAGGGCTTATTCGGTGGCATCTAACGCAAGTGGCAGGACACGGCTCTCGTCTACATAGTTAAATCCTTTACTCTCAGAATAAGACGAGCTCAGCAATCGCTTGCGTTGCAAACAGCCCTGCAGCACAGAGGTTCCACGTGCTTTCCATTGCACTGAAGCTGTTACCTGTGCATAGAGACTTTTTCACCACCAGCCCCAGGATTCCCTTACTGTGTATTAATTCTAATGCCATTCCTACTGGAAAAAGAAAAAAAAAAATGGTTTGTTTTTCCAATCTGCATTAGCATTTCAGATTTTTTGATATTTATTATACATGCCCTTAGGTCTTCTCTTTGGACTAGCAGTTTTGGACCTCTCTGGAGTAAACTCTTCCACTGCCAATCTTTTTCAGCATCTCCTCATGCTTTCTGATCCACCTTGCTTTTCTGTTCTCTTTTCTCTCTCCATCCTACCATTGGCATAGATCCTACACTGAAAAGCCAAAGAGCTTTTAAGTGCAACTCTTCATTAGGGGAGAACTTTGTAGACTAGTACTGACAGTTGGACTCGATGATTCTGATTCTATGTCCTGCTGGCAAGCTGGGAAACCACACTCTATTTAAAATACCTACAGGTAAATCTTTCTTTGTGATACTAAGTAATTTATATCCATCAACACCAACATTTTCTGGACCTCTGATCATAGCTCCTGTTCTGTTCTAGACTCTAATAATAACACTCTAATAATAACACAGTAAGAGTCTAATAGACTCTAATAATAACACAATAATAATAATACTCTAATAATATTAACAATGTCGTCCTAATTTTCCTGAAGATGCAGCCCTTACATAGATTTTATTTTAAAACACTAGAGATTTTATTTGTCATGGAAAAAGGCACCGTCTCTGCAGGCTTTGGACAAATACTTAGATCTGCTAGTATGGCTGTATTTCACACACTCAGTTGTGTCAGTGTGATGTGTCGTGTCAATATGCACTAGTTGCACATTACTGTTTAGGCAGCTTATTTACCTATGAATGTACTACAAATAACATGCCAAACGATGAAAGCATGTACAAAATACTGTTTTGGTAACTGATACTTATTTTTAACGGCAGCTTTACTGAAGGGCTTTAATATCCTAAATAGCCAGTGTAGTGCAAGAAACTGGAAATATATGCACTAACCAACTATGGGGCTACAGAGAAGACAGACAAGGACAAAACTGCAGAATCAACACTGCATGAAAGCATTCACTTCAAGGCAACACTGTTGCCACGCACCCAATATGGGCTTTTTTTTTTTAAATTGTCTAGCCAGGAAAAGATCCACAAACTATAGGGGGAGATATCCAGGAAACACTGAGGATTTCTGTAGACTCAAGTATAGTGCTTTGAAAAAGCTTTCAAAGCAAGAAACTATAGAAGAACAGGGTTTGTAGTAAAGTAGAAAACTACCTTTAAATTCTTCAGGTATTCTGTTGCCCGTCAGATATTAGAGAACAAAGTGAGAGCTGCAGGTAAACACACAGCATTTTCCAAATGTTGTATTAAGTAATGAATGTGGCCACATTTTTAAAGCTCAAAATCATTATTCCAGTACTGTTTACTAGCTGGTTTCTTTCTGACATCAGTCAGTGCTATTTCCCAGCTTACTCAGAAGTCAATAGGCACTACCATTGTAGTCATAAGACATTCCCAGTCCAAGCAATGCAGGATGGATGCAAAAAGCCAATGTGAAACACAGAAGCACATGTCTGAAAGATGCGACCAAGACTTGCAAGGCATTCTTAACCAAAGACATACCAAGGGCTACCTTAAGAGAGCAGCAATTTAGGAAGGAAAAGCTTGATTGATTATCTGACATTAAGACATCATGTAAAAAATTCAAGAAATTTGGTATGTTCAATACAAAAGCAGTAAAAAAATGAAAGAAACGGTTTTCTAAATGAAGCTTTCTACTAAATGTATTAATAAACTTATTAGAAAATATCCTATGCTGATTTTCTGTCTTCTAGCATTTGTCCAAGTTTACAGAAAATACAAAATATTTTCACAAGCATAATTCTTACCTATGTGGATTTGCTCTTTTCTACTACCACTCGTAAAAACAGAATATATTTTTTCCTGTTCCTTTTTTCTTTTTATATACAGCTCGTTTAAAACACTCTTCATTTGTGACAAGAAAAAAAAATTTCCCCAGATTAAAAAGAGGGTTTCTGATACTTGTCCCTTACTTGTCATCCTTGGTAGAGTCCTTCAGGTTGCATCCTAACTTCAGCTGCATTTGTGCAACCATTCAGGAGGACACAAATACCTGGTTCCAACACACTGATACTTAGTAATTTCAGACCCAGGAAAGAATCTGATTCTCACTACTGTGATCCAAAGAGGGTTTTTAAATAAAACCCCTCAAATAAGCATTTATTTATTTTTAGTGGAGCTGGTTTAGGTTTTTTTGGGGGGGGGTGGTGGGGTGGTGGTGGAGGTGGGGGAGGGGTAGGGGTGATGTTTGACTAAAACAAGTGCTTCCCTTGAACACAGACAAGTTTTCAGAAACGGAATCCTTAGTATAGAATTTTTAGATACCTAGCTAAAGGCTTAGTACGTGAAAGATGTAAACATAAAGTGGGTCAACATTACTTTTAACATTAACATTACTTGTGTTACTTTGAACATCTTAACTCAAGTTTGGTGTGGGATGTCTATCTGCAAACTCAAATAAAATCACATTTTCCTATACAACATTAAATTTTACATTAAGCTGGTCAGGGAGATTTTTGAAAGACACAGAAGCACAGCATTGTTTTTTCAAGGAGGTGATTGAACTTCCCAGGATCAGGGTCCAAACAGTCACAGCCAAACTGGTGCACCACGGTCACCTGATTTGTACAGTACTGGAATAGTCAAAGTATGTAACTCATTGCCAGTTTGCACACTTTAACTGGAGATATTGCATTGAGTAGCTATCAGGTTTTTTTTTCAACATTGATCTTCATAGTTCAGAAAGGAAAATAATTTAAAAAAAAAGAAATCACACTTAAAAATAGATGGAAAGCCCCAGAAACATAAGGTGAAGCACCTGCTCCAAGCAGACCTATCTAGCATGTAACGGGAACAAAGCAACTGTTAAATGCCTGCAAGTTAAGTGTTACAAATTCTTCCATTTTAATTGACTTATAAACAATGTGAGAAAGAAACTGTCCTCTAACCCACAGCATGAGAACAAATGTTAAAATACACTTTCAAGTAGATGATAAAACGAAATGCTCTATCAACAAGCTACTGGTTTTTAAAGTATATAAAAAACTATTCCAAATAACATTATGACTGAAAGACAATCAAGGCAAATAAACATAGATCTGAGTCAGTCTCCAAACTTGTTTTCTTGCTATTTGTTAAGTTCATTATTTAAAACACAAGATTTTTTTTTTTTTAAATTTAACATACATACTTATACAATGACTTAAATTAAGGCATAATTGAGCTGGCTGAAGTTTTTAGTACAATGTCTCTGCTTCTTTTTTATTAGTAATAATTGGTTCAGATTACCACTGGCAAAAGTAACACAGTCCATTAAGGAGGAGATTGAAAACCAGATTTCTTTATTACTACCATCTTCCAATAAGGTGATTTGTAAATTAAATGTAGTGTAGGCCTTTAGACTCTGGAAGCCTTCCAAGGAACTCACCATTAAATCAACTTATCAGACAAGGCTTGAAGCTTTAAGCAAAAGTGGTAAAACTCTGAAGCCACAATGTGGCTTAGAAACAGAAGTCATCACCCAAAAAGCACAGGGCAAACTCTTGAAAGACTGAACCAAAAAGAAAATGGCTGAAACGTACAGACAGTAAAAGAGAGCCCTTCAGAACACAACTCAACATGCCAACTTGAGACTCTAAAAGCTCTGCCTCCGATTATGTCATTGTGATGGTACTTTTGTAAATGACATTTTGGGCTCTCATATACTCTGAAGAGTACTTCTTCCATGCAATTTGAAATCATATTCTAGAATCCCAGAATAATTCCACTTTCTATTTAATTTTCAATGTGAAGTGTTTGAGGCTCTCTGGGATTGCAGTTTAAATATAGGAGAGATGTCTTTGATAAAGCCAAATGTTCTTAGATGGAATAAATAATATGCAAATCACATCATCCCTCTATGTGTACTAAAGCTGATATATAAAAGACTCAATCATGCTGTACAGGAAAACACATAATTTCTGGAAAATAAAGTAAGACCACCTGCACCCCAAGAAGTTTTAAATTCACAAATTTAGTCCTTCAAAATGACATATATCAAGAGGTGCAAAATAATAGGCTGGATCACCGCCTCATTCCAGAACCAGCCATGCTTTGGCTACTCTTGGGGCAAAGACAAAACATGAGGCAGTTAATTAGTTACTGAGCAGAAGTGGCTTTAAATCATAACTGACTATAGCACCATATGTGCTCTCCTGGGAATGAAAACACCAGATTATTTTCTTCAGAATTAGAAATTGCAATTATATTCCTTAAACAAGTAACAAAGTAGATGCTCAAAAACCCAAATATATGAGCTTTTACTGATTGACTTTAACATTTTCCCAATGAAAATACTGCCTACTAAGCTCAGTATAGTGCTGCTACCTACTTTCTTACCTATTTGGTTTGTATTTTATTTCTAAAACATTTAACATACTCAATATGCTTTTGCTTCCAGTGTTCTGCAACAAACACTATTTTTTTCAGACATGGCCCCTAGAGTTCATACGAGTGCTTAGAAAGCTTCCTGTAGCTCCATTCATCCTGCCTTTTAAACTAGACTAGTAGCCAACCCAGGTACCTGGAAGTAAAAACAAAGACAAAAAAGTTAAGAGATGCATTTAATGCACCACGGTAGTATAAATCCTTTCAGAGGCTGGTAATTGAACCATTCTCTGTATTTCCTGAATGTCAGTTTATACTAAAGCATTCCCTTGTATCAATGGCTTTGACAAGTAGGGAAAAGTAAAGTAAAAAGTCACAGGGAAAGTGCTAAAAAAAGTATCATGTTTCTCTCAACTAAGCATTGTAGTAGACTCGTTCAATGCTTTTCTCCTTTATGTTAACCTACGCTATGCTAAAGCAGCAGAATAGCCACACAAGCACAGAGTACTGTGTAAATAAAGACTCTTAATACTATCCTGGTATAATGAAAATGGAACAGTCAAAGGCATTCACTAATAAAAGGAAATCATTGAAATCCGTACATTAGAACCCTAGTAGAGCACCATAATTCAGAAAGATGTTTGAAGTGTATAGCTGTACCAAAGCTGGAGGCAGAACATTCGTTGATGCATTTGATGATCAGACTCCCAGCGAGGTTCCTCAATGAACGAAAACACTAATAAACCAGTCCTAAATACACACTGGTTTTATATGGATATGTTTGTGAGGGAAGATAATGAGTTCTTATCACATTGTTTATTCCATCTGTTTTTGCTCTGCATTGAGGCATTTGCTTTCAAGGTCATCTTTATTCTGTCCAGCTGGTTTCTCACTCTGTGCAACAGAAATTTTTGACTGGTCCATCTTTGTGTCGGTATCAGCCGGCTCCTCCGCAGCCGAGGCGGGGCCATGCAGTTCCTTCGCATGGAGGGCAGGACTGGTCATTTGCTCTGTGTTTTGTTGTGAGGCTGGTGTGTTGCTGTCTTTCAGAAGCTCAGGGCAGTTGACAGGAGCAATCACCAAGGGAGGCTGAGGTAGGTCTTTCTGCAAATGGAAGATGACAGAATGACGGAAAGCAAGAACTACTATGCCCAGTTACAAGATGTGATGGTCATACAAGATGAAGATTAAAGGTCCACCATCTCTCTTATCATTCTCCAGTAGTGGACACATGCATACTGTTACCCTGTCTTTGTGTTTTACAGTATACAAAGGGATTTTTCTTCCAGAAATGTGCTTTCTGCCCGATTGTTCCTTGCTGATTTCAAATTGCTCTGCTGTTACACAGGAACAGACAAACAGCACTTTGGTATTTCTTCATTCTCTGACTTTGCCCACCCTTACTATCAGCATACAACTTTTTCATCACAGTTCAGATGATCTCAAATATCTTTCCAATAACTAAATTCAGTTCTCTAAAGTAAAATTGTGAAGTTTATAATAAATAATTAAATAACAAATAAAACTCACTGGGGGGAATCTCTTGCTTGATAGATTTGTCCTTCAAGTAATTATTCAAAATCTATAATCATGCATCACAATAGGAATGAATTTGATTACAGAAAAAATAATTTCATTTGTACTACAGTGAAACTAAGTGATAATTTTGATAATATTGAACTAGAGTTCTACCTTCAAAAGTGAAAAAAAAAAAGAAGAAAAAAATTTTAAGGACATCTATAATATAAGATAATATATAAAAAAAATTACCTTTTCTATAATACAGCAACAACAATAATTTCAACAGAGGTCCAACCAGTAAAATTATGGCAGAATCAAGAAGGACAGACAAGGTCTACTTTACTTTTCACTAGCCAGCTTAGGTGGCCACAAACTTAAATGTTAAAAGAAAGAAGACCTTACTGAGGTTAAAAAAAAAAGTATGTAAGAAAGCAAACAACCAAGCAGAACAAAAACCTTTGGTTTTGTTTGATAGTACTGCAATATTTTACTCAACTTTAATTCTAGTTAGGTTTTTATAATATTAGTATTTCTTGAAGACACTCATATCAAACTGGTATTCACCGCAAAGCCGCTGCCCGTCCAGAACATTGCAAGCTCCTTTCTCCAAAGAGCCACGGCAAAGCTGGTGAGAAGAGTGCAGGGCACCAAGTAGAGGAGGGCGGGCTGGCCCATCTGCATCAATGCCAGGGCAACAAAGGTCACAAGGAGGCCTATGCCATATGCTGGAATGAAACAAACCCAGGAAAAAAGTTACTTCAATATAGCCCAGCTCAAGAACAACTAAATAATTAGCTAAAAGAGCATGCTAACAGGAACTTTTTCAAGAAATGCGTAAAACAACTTCTCCAGAATTTTTTCAGGTCTCTTTAGACACAAGCATTATATACACAATGTAAACTTGGAATAGTGCTTTACTTAACGGAGATACTACAGTCTTTCTATTGATAATAAGATGATGTGAAAGCAGTGTGATCAGCATAGTCCATCCTGGGCAATTAGAGCATTTCCTTAAGCAGTTTGAGAAAGGCAAAACAAACAGATAAAATAATTTGCCTCATATTGTATTTATGAAGTCAGATACAGACAATTATTTTAACCATTAGAACACATGCTTGTTGTTTGGCCTGGTTTTTGGCTGTTTCTTACTAACCTGCAACACAACAATACCCCCCCCCAACCCAATAACAAACAAGCCAGCTGTATGTTATAATTTGCTATTCCTTTCTACTTAATTTCTGCATATATTCTGCAAAAATTATTAAATAGAACAGAAGCAGCTAGGATGGCATAAAGCAATTATTTTCAATTACATTTTCAGAATAATGAAGCTAAATCTAAATGATTTTTACTCATAATCAGATGCAGACAGACATTGAGGGGCTGGAGCGGGTCCAGAGAAGGCACACGGAGCTGGGGAGGGGTCTGGAGCACAAGTCTCGTGAGGAGCGGCTGAGGGAGCTGGGGGTGTTCAGTCTGGAGAAAAGGAGGCTGAGGGGAGACCTCGCTCTATACAACTATCTCTTCTCCCAAGGAACAGGCAATGGGACAAGAGGAAACAGCCTCAAGTTGCCCCAGGGGATGTTTAGGATGGATATTGGGAAAAATTTCTTCACAGGAGGGGTTGTCAAGCCTTAGAACAGGCTGCCCAGGGAAGTGATGTAGTCACCATCCCTGGAGGGATTTAAGAGATGGGTGGATGAGGTGCTGAGGGATGTGGGTTAGTGGTGGTTTGGGCAGTGCTGGGTTAATGGTTGGACTTGATGATCTAATGGATCTTTTCCAACCTAAATGATTCTATGATTAGAATACTCAATAACTTTTTCAATTGGTCAATTGTTTTTTTTTGGGGGGGGCACAGTATTAGTGACAGTTCCTTATATGTAGTTGAAATATTTCTTCTTGTGATCTAAGTCCATTGCCTCACATCTTATCCCTGTACATCTCTAAGAAAAGTCTGTCTTCTCTGCATCCTTATACTAGGTAGATGTAGACAGCAACAGAATGTCCTCTTTGCCTTCTCTTCTTTTAAAATCATGTGCTTCAGACCTCAGCCATCTTCATGGCCTCTACTGCATTTTCTTCAGTACAACAATGTCTGTCTTGCATGAGAAATCCTGGTTAAGACTCAGTCTTAACTGCCAAACTGAGGGGAATACTCGCTTCTCTCTTAGTGCTCAGTGTTCCTAACACAGCCCTGTATGTGGTTAGTTTTAATTCCTGCAATAGTGCACTTCATCGGTACATGATTTTCCCATGAATTTCTGTGAAAAGAACCAGGTAAGACAACAGTTTCATTTAAGAATATTTGAAAGGAAAATATTTAATATTTAGTACTTTGAAATAAAAGCATCCCTCTAACTGTGCTCTAAGTCTTCAAGACCCTTGCTATTTTTTCAAAAGATTTTCTAAAGCATTTTTTCATTAAAATTTTTCATGATATTAACTGCAAGCATCTTAAGTCTTTGTTGGCATACTTTGTAACAAAGCCAACAGAAATCTGTAAGATCCTATTCACCAGTCATCTTTAAGTCCAGGGCATGTAACTCTGTGTATTCTAAACACTCTGTGTATTCTAAAAAAGAAGAAAACTAATTTGGAGATGTTACAGCCATCATAATACAATTTGTTGCATCACAGGTCAAGAGAATACACGAGAAGTTAATAACTTCTTATCAAAGTATATCAGGTATATCAAAGGAAGATATACCAGAACCTGAATTCTCATATGCATTAAACACAAAGATTCATGAATTGAGAAACCAGAAATGAGTAGCCAAGCATGTATAAAGACAGTGTAGATGTAAGGGTTATAGCAAGACAAACCATGGTAACAAGAAGCTCTGCATATATATGGCAGACAAAACAGCCCAGGAAAATGACATCATAAAACTTTGTGACTGAAGGTTTGGCCTTGAAAGTACTTTATTATTAAACAGAAATATTTTTAGCAAAGGGAGAAGAAGAATATAAAACTGAAGTATGTAATATGAGATCAATGGTATACTTTCAAAGAGAGCAATTTCTGTAGATATTATTAAGGCGTCACTGCGATACATACCTATTGTGCAGGCTACAAAATAGACTCTGGATGATTGCACCTGAATATCAAATCTATGGCAATAAGCTACGAGTAAGCCTAGGAAAGGAAAGAACAATTCAACATGCTTTCAAACCCAGTCATGCATTAAGATACACAAAATCATCACACGAGCTAGGAACTTTTAAGATTATTTTTTTTTAAACACTTATTTAGGCACCCTGCTGTTTTACTGCTATGACAGCGTCATTCAGGAAGCTGCAGAGCTTACAGAACAGCTATATGATAACACAAATCTAGTACAACAGAAGCAGTCTAATAATAAAATTAATGTTTTCAAATATACATCACCCCTTCCCAAACTAAGAGCTGTAAAAATACAGTGTTCATAACAAGAATAATGGTAAGTTCATCCCTTCCAACTCCTAGTAAAGACAATAGAAATTTATGGTTAATGACTGTGTGTATTATAGGTTGGGAGAAAGAGAGGACATGAATGGGGATGACACAGTTCATATTTCCCAAAATATGAGAAAACAGACAAATGATTTCTCAGAAGAAGTCTAAAAGCCAGAAGATGCACACTTGTTTTGACCTACAGTGGTACATACTATCAAAATCAGATTTGAGAGAAGGTGTGGTAGAAACATTGAATGCTATGTGACTAACAAAATTACGAAGTTTTGAGTGGTGGTATGTGTGCACGTGTGTCCTCAAATCATGTGCAAATGGAAAAATAATTTCCTTTATCACCACACTATTAAATGTTTTATACTACAAAATGAGTCGCTAAATCAACTCCTGAGATTTCTCTACATTTCTTCACATCACTGCATGTAAAACCAAACCATGAGATTCATGTGGGCTCTGCAAATCTCATGGAGTTCAAGCAGGCAAAGAGCAGGGTCCTGCACCTGGGTCGGGGCGATCTTGGGCACAACCCCAGGCTGGGCAGAGAATGGCTGGAGAGCAGCCCTGAGGAGGAGGACTTGGGGGTGTTGGTGGGTGAGAAGCTCCACACACCCCAGCAACGTGCACTGGCAGCCCAGAAACCCCCTGCC
>JAOTQQ010000014.1:1451094-1464016 GCA_026546715.1 Gallinago undulata
TTGCCCAGAGAAGCTGTGGCTGCCCCATCCCTGGAGGGGTTCAAGGCCAGGTTGGAGGGGGCTTAGAGCAACCTGGTTTGGATGAGGTGTCCCTGCCCAGGGCAGGGGGTGGAATTAGATGATCTTTTTAAGGTCCCTTCCAACCTAAACCATTCTATGATCCTATGTGCTTTTAATTTCTTAACAGAAAAAGCGAATCATGCAGAAAAAAAGAACATAAAGATATACCTACAAATTTATCAGGTTTATAGAAGACAAATCAAGCTTCCCACTTGAAGGAGAAGCACAAGAGGAATAAACTAATATGACAGTGTGACAAGTAAAATTCTTAACATGCTAAACAAGAAATACCTGGAACTAAAATGTCTCCAAATCCTAGGAGAGAAAATGGCCTGTCACACAGAGCCAACGGGGAGGAATTCAGTCGTGGAACCTTCAGAACCATTGGGAGCTTGAAATGAGAGAGACAAATGCCTTATGAGAAGCTGTTTTCTCCACATACTCCACTCCACATACTATCTACCAGAACTTGTTTCTTTTGTACTGAAACAGACTTCAAATAGAGCACATGTATCTTTTTTTTAAATTATAGATCCTCATGTTTATAATATTTTATTAATATTGCTGACAGCTAACAAAACATATTTAAGATAGGAGTGATGAAATACTTCCTAAAAACAAACAGCCAAGACAACCCCGCATGACAGGCATCTCAAAACACCAAATTAATTTCAAATTGCTCACATCAATAGGGCAGGAATGTAAAAAAATGTAGATAAGCTGCCACATACATAAGAAATAACCATTTATATTTCATTTTACTTGTTGCAATAAAAGTCTCAAGAGTAAAGAATTGTTTTCTCTCCAATTTCCTATTGTGTTCCTATTTAATACATAATTTGCAGTGCCCAGGCACAGTACAGTAAAATTCATTGCAAACGTATTCTCTTCAATACAGTACATTAAAGAAACTTTATTTTCTTTTTCCTTTCCTAATGTTAGTGCCAGAATAATTTGATCTACTTATACTAGCATTATTGTTTTATACAACTCATTCTGTGCATAAAACTGAAACTAAAGGGGTTCAAACGACAAGAATGAACGTAAGAAGTTAAAAAAAAATTAGTATAGATTGATCCACTCATAAGTCATCCTGCAAACAACTATTTTCTTTACTATTTTCCCATGTGACAGTGTTACATTCCTTCACCAGTTTTCCTTCACATACATTTCTTATTTGTTTTGCACACTGTATCTCGCTATCTCACATACTTTCCTCCCCAAGTCAGCCACACCATACTGTACTGGCTACTGTCAAACCGTACAGAACCACTGAGTACTAACTTCTGTTTTCTTTCTGCCTCCAATTCGTCCTCCTTTGCTTACAGTGTCAGGTTTTCATAAAACAATTATCAAAACTGGGGAGAGGAAGGAAGAGACAGACTGATCATACAAGTTGTATCTCTTCAGGTAGAAAGGATATACTTTGTTAGCAAGAAGCTATATTTACAACTGTGGTCAAATGTTTTTGTGAAGCTGAGCTAACCAGCTTCCTTATACCAAAATCCTTTTAAAGCAAGATAAAAGAAGACCAAAGCTGTTGTTATGAACCACTAAAATTCTGCTTTGCCCCCATCTTCGGTGTAGATTTCCAGAGAGCTCAGGAGTGCTAATTTCCACATTAAATTCTTTTCAGACTGGCATCTCCATTTCAGCTTTGTGGTCCTTGAATTTTAGAGAAGTTGAAAGCATTATAACTGGAAGTTAGTGCCATATTTTTAGACTACATACAGTACCTTTTCATGAGTGGCAGAATCAGATGGGCCTGCAGCAACCTCCACCATTATACTCTCCCCAGTCTAAAGGAAAAAGGGGAAAATTGTAAATCAGCACTTCACTCTCCATGTCTGGGATCATTTAGGAACAGGTCACTGCACTTTGCTTTATGAGCAGCAGGCACTAGAGAAGTACTTTACTTACCTTTGTTAAAAAAGGTGTGATAAATACAAAGAATACATCATACACAAAAAGAACCAGGAGGAGCAAGGTACAACCCTGAAGGAAGAAACAAATACTCAGTATTTACAACTACACCTTAGTAAACAGCAAAGAATTAATAATTAGCAACTTAAGACAATTTAAGGCAAAAGCTAACAAGGACTAAAACCAGTCACCCCTATATTTTTCTTAATTCCTAAATATTTATAGATGGAGGAATTAGGTCTCGCATATACTATATAAAAGACTAATTCTTAGACACGAAATTACACGTTAGTCCCTAAAATTCTTTATCTTATAAACTCTGGAAATGGTGCCATTTCAATTTGTCAGGAAATATTAAGAAGTTCTGCATTTTCTCTGGAGGATGCTAGGCATAGCTTGAAACAGTATCCACATTACTTTGGCCAATCTGCACAGGGAAACAAATTTATAGGTGAAGACAGCTTGAAACAGAGTTTGAAGAGCTGCCTAAGGGGCAACTAAATGACTTCTACTGATTTTTATCTTAGGATAATTAATAGGCTCTGGAAGATCTGAAGAAACACCAGAATGGTGCATAAATTGTGTATCAAATTTGAAAACAAAACAAAACAAAGCAAAAAGCCAACACAACCCCCCCCCCCAGAAAACCCCAAACCTCCAAAAGTTAGTGTGTGGTATAATTTACACTCTGCAGAATTTTATGTTAGGAAATGCCATGCCTAACAATCACATCCCAATTATTGGTCTACATTATACCTGTTATATCACTCTTTTCCACACTATGTATGAAAGGAAATGCATTTCCAAGACAATGTACTCCATTATATGTGGCTCCTCTGTTCAACTATATACAGGCAAACATCCTCTGGTTACATTTGTTTAACTTTCATACCTTAAACGTAGGCAAGCGAATTGTTTTCAACATGTAGAGACAGAAAGCGATTCCTAAAGCATCTTGCAAAACCCAGGCCCACCTAAAGAAAGAGAAGAATAACATTTTTACAGGAAACAGCAGGAAAGCCAGAGTCTTGTCCTGACTAAGGACCTGCCTGGGATAAAAAAAAACTTTATTAAAAGTAGTTTCTTGAATTCAACATTGTTATCAGCAGAGATTTGCAAATGGGAAGTTGTACTTGATCAACCTGATAACGTTCTACAATGAAATGTCTGGTTTGATAGATGAGGGAGCAGGGACACTGTCTGTCTAGTCTTCAAAAAGGCTTTCCACTGAGAGTCTCCCATAAGATCCTCACGGAGAAGCTGATGAAGTAAGTGTAGGCTGGATGAGCAGACAGTGAGGTGGACTGAAAACTGGCTCAATGAGGTCAGTGGGTAACAAAATAGGAAGTGTTGGGGTCCTTGGCCCGTTGATGTGTACACTCTTGTGTGCTGAGGGGAGCCTACAGCTGGGGCTGTTTCTTCATTGTTTTTTGCAGGGTAGGTATAGAAGTACCAAGGCTCTTTGCTTTACTCTTAATTGCGAGGATAGTAGAGAAGTAGGATTTGAGATATGAAACACTAAGGTTTCCCTAAAATTATTAAGGTCTAAATACAGATAACAGATTATTCTGTTATGACCAATACCGGAGCACTTGCTGATGCAGCTTTGTGCAGGAGACACTCAGGACCACTCCAGCTTTGAGGCAGAAAATGGATTCCCTAAAAATACCAGGTTGAAATAGCCCTATAGTATTTCTGTACTCTTCAGTCTGACACCAATTTCTCCAAAAGGTGTTTCAGAGGCAATGCTTCCTGGATTTGAGTTCTGTCAGTGAATTATCCACAGCCTTAACACAAAAGATCAGCCCCACAAAGGCAATAACAAGCATTCAAAGCACAAGCATTTTTGGTACCATCAGCAGAAACACAAACCAGAATTTCAGTTCCAACACAGAATCCCTGACAGACGGACCAAGAAGATGAACACATCATGTATATAAGGAGAAACTGGAGCATCTGGGAGTGAGGTAAGTAATAAATAAAAAAAAATAATCCAAAAACCACCAACAAAAACGAGAAGTGTAAGAACATGCTATAATTAGGTACCACAGCAATACTAGACACAAAAAATTATTTACTCATATCAGACAGTTAAGAAAAACTAAAGATCTTACAATTCTTACTTTCTCTGAGCAAATGTGCATGCAGACCACCAACTAAAGAAATGTTAGACAACTTGTGTTCAACTTTCCCTACCACTTCCAAAAAGCTGTCTTAAGCCAAAGAGATCAGAATACAGACTGGGACTCGGAGAAATTAAAGCTTAACAGGAGGATAGTTTCTGTAACTTAAACCAACAAGACAAAGATGAGGTACATAAGGAACAATTAAGAATTTCTGCCCAAGTCTCTAGTTTCTTTCCTGTCACTCCTAAATCCTAAATGTAGAAGTTTAGGCTTCTACAGATGTCAGTTACTTGTACTATAAAGCGTATTACAGTTTCTAGCACAGAAACTAAAATATACACTTACTGATCTTCGTTTCTGAAGATTCCCCAGACTACGCTGACAGAGATACAAAATACCGCCAGTAGCAACATCCGGACTTGTGGGCGCTTGTGAAAATAAGGCAAGTTGTTGTCTGGGATTCTGAAAATGAAACACATCAAAGTTACAGTTTTTTATGTAGTTACCCTCCTCCTTTATAAACATTTTCAAGTATGAAACCACCTTGTAAATCCCACATCTACCCAACATTATACAAATTTTTAATAGGCAAAATTATTTTTTTTATGTTGCCACATACCTACACTTTCCCAAGGGGAATCTTCTCACAAAGGGAGACAGACAACTGTAAAGCCCAATTGAGGCAGCCAGGCAGAATATTCCTATGATAACATAGACTAAGAAAGAAAAAGTCATAAGTCCAAGTAGTGGAAAAAGCCTCAATGAGAAATAAGGTTTCCATTTCACCAGTGAAAGTTAAATTCAGAGACTTCAAATTATTTTTGATTAGATTTATGCTCCTTAAGTATCTAATTCTAGCTCATTTTACTCAGGTGTAGTTTATGCAATTGATAGTTCAACAAATCAAAACTTCTGTGCTAATATTCTTAAAGTAAGTAATAAAATCATAAGCCTAAAAGGCAACTTATGGTGAAATGTTTATCTTCTCATTATGAGTATACATGAGCAATATAAGGGAACTCTTAAAATCACTTGGTAGCAAAATGAATTAATATAGATGGGATGCATCTTTCCTAATTTCCTCAGAAACATGAGGATGGAAATTCCAGTGCATTAGGCTTTCATTCTTTTGTCAATCAATTTGGTAAGTGATTAGGAAAGTAGAAACTTATCTTTATAAAATGATCCTGGATCCCATAACTTTGAACAATAACAGAAAGACCAGTATAGGTTTGAGAATGCCTTTGACAAAAATAAGAAGTGGAAGACATTAAGTCCGTATCTACTTAATAGGCTCTAACATTTGAAAGAAGCTCTATGATTGCCTAATCCAACCTTACTAAAAGCGAGTATAGAAATCTACTCAGTGGGTTTTCTTACAGATTTTTAAATCATATTTGGATGAAGAAACATGGCAGTAGACATCCATTTCATAGTTATTTTCACAGTAAAAATGTTCTTTAAATGATGGCAGCCTTCTGATAATGAACACAAATACAACTTTAAGAGTACCTAAGTGGTCATAGAAGAAATAAAGGAGGACCAGCATTGAGCAGCACATCACTACAAATACACAGATCATTATTGGAGTCACATCAACTGTTTCGTCATCATGTTTCTCTGCCCCATCATCACGTTTGTGCTTCATGTACCGCCTGAAAGAGTAACACAGCTATAATCAGTCCATTCCTTCTGCAACAAAATACAAAAGGGCACTGAATCTTCAGTGACAACTACATGGGATTGGAAAACATGACAACATCAGGTCAGCAGAGCCCCACAATTTCATGTGGATGTATGAATGTCAGGTATGACACAATGCCTAAACCAGTAATCACTGCATTACTTTATCAAGAGGACTATTTTTCATTCACTAAGAATCAGAATCCTGAAAATTACCACATAATGATTTGCTGACTTCAGAAGAAATCCTAAAGTCAGGTTGTGTATATAAAGTAAATGTTAGAAATAAGCGTGGCACAGACAAGCCCCTCCCCTCAACGCCACTTACTGGCAAAAAGTAACATAAAATTTAAATAAAGGATTCATAATAAACATGATACATGTTAGCCACCCAATCAGTTTGTTTTGCACTGTACTACTAAAACCAATTTTTTTTTTCCCCAAAAAGATTATGGCAAATTTTCACAAAAGCACAAATAGGAAGCCTATCACTATCCAGTTTTCCTTCTGAGCTTTTCAAATGTCTGGCTTTTTGACAAGGCAAAATACTAAAACATTCTACATGCAAATAATACTGTAATAGTTTCAGGCAGTGACAGAGCCAAACCAAGCCTTTCCAGTACCACATCAACATCTTCCCATTCTGCTTATATAGGTCTCCAAAACTCATTAGCAGAGCTTTAGATAAATTTATCTTTAGATAAATACCATGGGGTTTTTTTCTGTGAAAAAAACAAGAAAATTGATATACTACATTCTAGTTACTCACTTTTTCACATCTCTGCTTCCTGCCCAGTAGCCTCCAATTGCAACAGTCCCCACAGCCATGACAAATATAATCACCATGTTATAGTCTAGCACAGGCTCATTTGGTGCGTACATCGCCCCTTTCACTGAGCTGCCAAAACTCTGCAGAGGTAAGTACAAGTTATGAAGAACATCCAAAAATCTACCTTAGCAAAGGTTCAGTTATTTAGTTTTCACTAAGCAACTGCACTATCAAGCTTTATTATAAATATTTAAGAGCAATCTAGTGGCTCTACTATTTGTGATATTTATTTCCAGCAAACAACTCCATTTTATTCTGAAAATGAGAAATAACCTCCAAAGAGATTTGCATTTTTTCTTTCAAAATATAATAATGTAATCTTAATGAGTACAACTCTTTACAGATTCAAAGCTCTTAAGATGGACTTCAAATACTGTTGAGCAGTGACCCATTTGAATCTGATAATATAAATCAGAGCATTTAGTGTTGAATTTACCTTGCCAATATCTAACATATCAGTGTAACTGAGCAGAGCTACAGGAATATCGATCTCTTCATATTGACTGCGGTTACCCCCAGGAGGAACCTGAAAGACAGTTGTGACCGGGTTAAGAGTATACTAATTTCTGCAAATACTTGTAGTATTTTGGAAAATATTTGGAAAATATGGAAAGGAACGTAATGACAACAACTATGTCAAAATGTATGCTTGCTTCCAATAAACATAAGTTATTAAAGACTGTGATAGCAAAATGCAGCAACCAAACTTCAGGCAGTATCTTTTGCACATCAGGGTCATGGCTTTATGACTGATTTACTACAATATTCAGAACTATTAGTTTTTCAAAACATACTGGCGATGCTCCAGCTGAATCTAAAGCACTGGATTCACTGTGCTCTAGATCTCACTGAAGGTAGTGGTATGAGTAAAGAAAACAACCTCCTCCTTTGATTCCAGTATTTCCTATGACAAAGACAATTCTGAGCCCTTGACTTGAATTTTACATGGGCTCTATGCAGCACTCTTTCTACTTAAATGAGTATCTCTTCTTGTGTCATTAATCCTTCGTTTACATGGATTATTTTTACACATAGCCATGCAACGTACGTACGCACATAAATATTATTTGTTTTAAAGAGGAACACCAAATATTAGCAACAAGCATTGAAGACAAGACAATATCTAACATCAGAGATATAGCAAGACAGAAGGAAACTTACCAGTCTCTCTCTACTAACAATCAGCAGCCCACGAGCTCCATTTATTTGAGCAAGCCTCACTTTTTCATAGAAAGTACAATTCCCTCGCATCACCATGGGGATTTGATTATTAAATCCCCCATCAGGTACATCCAAAGGAGAACACAAAACAGATGCTGTCTGATCCTGCAGTTGCAAGAGTGACTGAAAAGAAAGAAATTAGTTAAATACATATTTATAAAATAAAATTATAAAAGGTCAAGAGCGGAACCCACAGAGTTTCTAAAGGGTAGTTTAGAACTTTCAAGTTATAGAGTGACGAGTATTCTCAGAGAAACCTGAAAGCTGAAACAGTGCTGCCCTCTCTATTACACAGGGTGCTGCCTTCCTTCACCTTCCTGTACAGAATTCTGCTGGTAATAAAATGTGTGTTATGATCTGCACTTGTAGTTGTTTTCTTCAGCATTGCTGATGTTCTGATGCACACATCCAGGATACAGGAGAACAGCAAAGTGTTATAATTGCGAGGGTGACACAGAGTGGCAGGCTGAGATGGTATAGGGTATGAACAGCTAGGCAGAGGCAAAGTACAAAAGCATAGGCAACAAAAATAAACTTCCATTTTGAAACCAATCGTATTCGGTTAGCTGAGATTTCAGATCCTAAGCAGCTGGATACTGGATTCTAAGCTGATTCTCTCACTGCTTGTGATTCAGAGATACTGGCCTGCCCTATTTCCTTAGTTCTGGCCTTCCTCAGACCCAAAGACACCTACTCTGGTATGTTTGCACAGGAACAGCCCAAAGACACTCTGAGGCTTTAGAAATAACTCCGGCAAAACCCAAACAACAATAAACATCTTTGCCCAGTTCTATTTGCAATTGCAAAACTTCAATTATCTACCAAATAGCTGACTCTAGGCATGAGCTGTGCTAACAGAAGTAGCTCACAGCCCCGCTCTTGCTAAGAGAGTTGGGCTGTAAGGGTTGAGAACTGTCAGGGTAAAGTTTTAACCTGAGAAGCTGACACAGGTAACACTTAGAAATCCACAGTTACATGACACAATACCAAACAGCTATACAATTGACTGCACTGTTTGAAGAGAGAAAGGTAAGGGGCTGTCAATGAGCCCATAGCTTATTCAGAAAACTACTGTCTCCAACCTGGTTCCTACAGTAAAATGTCTCCACATGCTTCCTGGGTGTCCAGGTTTTGGGAGAGCTTATCAGCTCTGTAAGAGCACAACACAAAGGCAGAGTGAGCTCGGGTTGATGCACTACATCACCTCAGTTATAAGTTGTACTGCTGTAGTATTGGACGCAAGGAAAAGGGATAATATGAAAGAAGGAGAAGGCATTCAACTGGTAAATTAAGGAATACAATGAATAAAACGAACAGAGGATGAGTCAACTACTTCACATCTTCCCCAATTAGTAGCTTACTCAAAGCATATTTGCCAATTTCACTGTTCAGTGACTGCAACAACTTCTCACAAAATAGAGTGAAGAATTGACTCAATCGCCAGTGTCAGACCAGGATGCTTCTACACTGAGACTATTTATTCCTACACTCGAGAGAACCACCAACCACTGAGAAAGCAGTACAGGTCACAGTTCCTGCTGTATCATTCTGACACAAAAAAACTTCTTGCTAAGCACAGCTAACTGCCTTTTTCATTTAATTGACCATTAGCAAATGGAAGATTTTTGTTTTGAACCAGAAATAATAATTACTATTTTTTACTATTACATACTGCATGCTGCTTGGAAAAGAATATTGCCATCATTGCCTAGCACTACCACAGATGACCATAACAGATAAAAATATTTTTTAAGTAAAGCAAAGTAGTTGCTTAAAATTCTGCTAAACCAGGTTATAAATTAGACATTTCCCTGTAACAAAGGCATTTTGAATACATTGTTCTGTTATTGACTAAGTACTTACAGCTTTACCCAAATCGTGTGGCAAATGGGCCCACTGAGAATTGAAGAGGATGCAGTAGTCTTTTCCTTTGCTGCTACCCTTCTCTGAAAGGACATGCACCATCCCATATTCACAGTATACCTGAAAACAACAAAAATTTCACAAGAATTTTAGGTCACATGAAATAGCAGAAGCAATGGGCCTAACTTGCTGTTGACAAACTGCTTGGTATTTTAAAGATGAAAAAAAAGATTCTACAAAGTATCCCAAGAACAAATACAGGCTGGGCAGAGAATGGCTGGAGAGCAGCCCTGAGGAGAAGGACTTGGGGGTGTTGGTGGGTGAGAAGCTCCACACACCCCTCAACGTGCGCTGGCAGCCCAGAAACCCCCCGCCCCCTGGGCTGCATCCCCAGCAGCGTGGCCAGCAGGGCCGGGGGGGGATTCTGCCCCTCTGCTCCGCTCTGGGGAGACACCCTCTAGTGCTGCCTCCAGCTCTGGGGCCACCACCAGCAGAAGGACAAGGACCTGCTGGAGTAGGGCCAGAGGAGGTCCTGGAGATGCTGGGAGGGCTGGAGCCCCCTCTGCTGGGAGGACAGGCCTAGAGTTGGGGGGGTTCAGCCTGGAGAAGACTCTGGGGAGTCTCTGGGGAGACCTTAGAGCCCCTTCCAGTCCCTCAAGGAACTCCAGGAAACTGAAGTAACAGAACCCAGATCCTGTAGGAATTTGGAAAAAGAGAGCAAGGACTACAGAGAAAAGTAACATGCGGCAAATGCATCAGTTTAAGGCATCTTCTCAATTGCAATACACTGTATGTAGTTTGTTTATTCAGCTAAGTGCTCTAACCATGTATAAATGCAAGAAGTGCTCCTTTAAATATAAATATTCATCTTCCCATGCCTGCAAAATAATATATAGCATACATAGTAATTTCCTTATTATTTTGGTTATGTCAGATTGTATGAGGCCATTTTCAGCAAAACTAAAAGACCTACGGGCTAGCGTCAGGTATGTGGTCATCACAAGCAGGTACTTACAAACACTTCCTTATTAAAGTTATTTCACCAATCGTCTTATTCTTTATGATAAGCTCTGCTCTTTTAAATATTTCCTTCCTTCTTTCCCTTCCTTGAGCATACTGACACAATTCTGTGAGTACCAAATACATTCGTTATCTTCTACTCAAAAAGCCAGACCAAAACCACCTACAACACTATATATAGAACCTCCAAAAGTAAATATTTTTTGTAGAGTTGATGCAGTTATCTACTTGTAGACCAAGTCCTAGTAGGTATTTATCCAGGCAACCAGAGATCAAGATGACAAATGAAGTATGTGCAACTTTCCTAACATTAGTGGTGGTTTTATTTATCTTTAATTAGTGGTGCCTTCATTCTCCTATTAACTGAACCAGAACAACTATAAAGCCTCCCTGCTCTCAGAAAACTTGAAGAAACGCAAAGTATATTGTGAGGTCTACTGCTACTGTTCTTGCAGTGTAAGGGCTCTGATACATCAGGAATCTGCCTTCCCATTTCTAAGGGCAAATGGGTACCTTGCATTGCTTCGCTCTCTGACAACAAGGCTTGCTGCAACTAGAAGGCAGCAGAATTTAACATCATCTCAGTCTCCATTAAGTTCTATAGGACACTTAGGTCAGCAACAGCAGGGTTGCAGGCACTGTTTTGGGAGCAGTGTCAGGCACCACCTCCACAAAAGTAAAAGTTTAAGAACATCAGCTCCGTGGTTCCAAGCTTACTTATGTGCATCCTGTGACCAATCTGGTCAGGTCTGAACACTGCAGAAAGCTTTAAACGCTTCAGAGAAAGAAAGGTTCAGATATAAAAGAAATGCTCAGAAAGCAGGACAAAAAATAACTTTTGAGGGTTGGTTTGGTTTTTTTAATTCTCTTTAAATTCAATTACACAAATCCAAATCAATACTTCTTTTTGAAGGAGAGTCTTGCTCATCTTTAACTACTGCTTCAGAGCCTCATGGTCCTCTTATAGAGCAATTTCAATGTTTTAAGTAGTGATGTCTGATAATAGACTATCAGAGGTAATGCTAAGAGCAAATGCAAGTTATATCTGTATGAGCTATTGGCTAGTCAGGAAGAAACTGACCACGTATTAAAGGCAGCATTCTCAAAATGCTATTTTAGCCTAGTGGTTTCGGAATCCAGGGCTTAGGAATACCAAACATTGTTAATGTAACTGGCTTCTTCTGATTATAACTTCTGTGTTCCAAGACCATTTGGTTCCTATTGTAAAGGGAAGTTTCTCCATTTTATTGGCATTTTAACCGAGAGCTCTCAATAGTCCTTACTAGCACTAA
Organism: Gallinago undulata; assembly: GCA_026546715.1. NCBI lineage: Eukaryota > Metazoa > Chordata > Aves > Charadriiformes > Scolopacidae > Gallinago > Gallinago undulata. The sequence continues at coordinate 1,463,112 of JAOTQQ010000014.1, forward strand.
ACAAATTTCAAAGTGCTAAAAAAATAATAAAATAAATCTCAAACATGCATAAAAGCTGACCTGACTCTCACTTTAACTAGTGACACATTTTGTTTCTGGTGAAACATTGCCCATTCATTAGAGACTTCAGGACACAGGGTGAGCAGAAACCATCAGTTTACCACCACCACCAGGTTCAGAAAAAATAATAATTCAAAACTACCCCCAAGCAAACGGACAACCCCCCTATCTTATCTTTCTACCATCACTCTTCATGTCCTACTGTTCTATATCCACAGATCCAACTCCTCCCTTCCCATTCGTCCTTGACTCTTACTTCTGTCCAGCACTCTTAAATGAAACTGATCATTGTCTGAAGACCTGTTTAATTGCTCTATTGCTCAGATTTAGTTTTTCCCCAATCAAATCACCTTGTTCTGAAGAGAAATACAATGTAATATCCCTAACCATTGCTGCTAGTAAATTAGACAGAAAGTTGTGGCAGACTTAATTTGTCAACATCTAGTTTTAACATTCATAAGCTAAACAGACTAATGATTTGGTAATTACACAGTTACCCTCTAACAAATACAACTTGCACATTTGTTTCACCAGGTAGCAGCTGAGAAACCAGATGCTAAAGATGACTGAAGGCAGCAAGTCACGTCTTTGTTCAAAAATCCATTAAAATAATCCATCATTCTAATTCTAATTTGGTGCCTGGCAAATGTGACGCCCATCCACAAGAAGGGTGGGAAGGATGATTCAGGGAACTCCAGGCCTGTCAGTCTGACCTCGGTGCCTGGGAAGGCGATGGAACAGATCATCCTGAGTGCCATTATACAATGCGTGAAGGACACCCAGGTGATCAGGCCCAGCCAGCACGGGTTCACGAGGGGCAGGTCCTGCTTGACAAACCTGATCTC
>JAOTQQ010000014.1:1472072-1553529 GCA_026546715.1 Gallinago undulata
TATAAATGTGTGAGTGTATCGTAATAAAGTTGAAGCTTGCTGATTGCTCATATTGAGTGTCCCTGTCTTCCCTCCGTTGCGACAGGAATGCACTGTCCAGGGAAGTGGTTGAGGCACCATCCAACACGCTTATTGCAGATCACGTCACTATACTGTTCAGTAGTCAACGGTTCGTGTTTTTGCTGTGATTGTTACAGACAACTGAGAGGTAGCAATGCCATGAAGAAATGGTTAGAATGAGAGAGAGGCTAAACAAAAGTGAGGACTCGGATACCAAAGCAAGAAATAAGTGCAGATTTTACTTGCATCTATAAGATTATGCTCCTCTGTAGGTCTTCCCAGATGAGGGCTCAGATTTGGGATAACCATATTTCACTAGCCAAGCTGTTCCTCCTCCCCATGTAAATCAGAGTTTAGAAGCAAATATGGAGTCTAATTCACCCTGCCCTAGGGGGAAAAAAAAATGTTCTTATCTTATCTCAAGGAGGGAGACAAAGATATATTCTAAATATGCCAAACAGCACCAATACAGAGTAAGCCACTGATAATGGGTACCGGTGGGGCACAGCAAATGCACACAACAGCTCCTTGTGAAAGCTGTTTTGTTCCCCAAAATAACCTCATCCATCAGTCACTGGTGTATCATGGTAGTACCAGCGTATCGGAGCACTCCTCTATGCCACAAGCCGAGGATGATGTACTACCATACCAACATGCCATACCAACAAGTGCACTACCTCACCTGCTGTCCTTCCACATTGTGGTGTGCTCACCTTTTCCAAACTCATGGATCAAACTGACTTCACGCCAGTCCTTGATCCATTCTTGTATTTTATTAGTTTGTGGGGTCTCTGCTAGCACTATCAATCCACTCAAAGCATTAGTAGAGATGTCAAAATGCACAGGGCATGTGGAGAATAAGGAAGGGAGAAAAAGAAAAAAGGGCATAATGTAGAGATCAAAAAAAGAAAAACAGTAGTAGTTAACTAGCAACCAAACCATTCTTAATTCAAGATCACTGGCAAGGATCTGGTAAGGAGACAGATATTCAAGAGGGAATGATAAGACCGTCATGTTAAGGTGGTGCGCCAATAATACCCAAGATGACATAGTACTATTCAAATTACCTAATACACATTTTAGAACTTTAAATGACACTTCAAGATTTTCAGAACATAAACCACCCGAACTTGAAATACAAAAGCTGTGTACCATGCAATACAGTAGCTAAAAATCCACTCCCTTCTGTACCAGGATTACATGCACATAGTCACACCTTTAAAAATTAATTCCACAAAACATATTAATATTGCAAGTAATGAGAATACAAGACTTAAGACAGGCCATGGGCTCAGGTTCAGCACAAATCCTCTTTCTCTTCTGCTAGCTGCTTTCTCAGAGTGAGTTTGTCAGTCGGGATGAAGGCAAAGCCAAGGGCCACCCCTGCTGTGAGCATCCCAGCCCCAGCCCCAACCCCTAGCCTGCCCACCCTTCTCAAAGGGCTGCAGGCCCGACAGAGACCCCATATTTGATGAAACTACACTGTTAGCTACAGAAAGAAAAATAAAAACAACCCAAACAAAAGCAAATACGTACGTATATAAATACTTCCAAAGAGCGGAGGGCACATAACACAGACGTGGTGGAACAGCCTGAGGCAGGAACGATACTGTCGTCTTTCTTTCAGAAAGAGCAAGGCCGCAGCTCGGTCACTGCCACCCCGCAGGCGACATCCCTCCTATGCAGGGCTGCGGCCCCCGTCTGCTGCTGCCGGGTAGCCCAAGCACTGCTCCACACCCTCGCTGGTACGGGAAAGGCAGCTCTCAGACCAAGAAATACCGTCCGACTAATGGAGGCCACCAGCACCACCGCAGGCCCCACCAGGGCCCTAGCACCAGCGTCAGGCCGGCGCCCGCCTTTGCCCGATTACCACCCCCCTCATCCCGGCGGTGCTCCCCCGCTCAGGCGCGGGGCCCAAGGAGCTCCCGGGGCCGGCACAGCCACTCACCTGAGGCAGAAAATGCAGAAGCAGCCAGATAAGGAGCTGAGCCGGCCGCGTCGCCATACCGGGCCTGCTGCGCCGCCACCCGCTTTGTTTCCGACCGGGCCGGGTCGGGCCCTTCCGCACCGGGTACCAGCGGCCCCACCCCGGAAGTCCCACCTCCCCGCTCGCGAGCCGCTAACGGCCTCCGCCGGGGCACAACGTCACTTCTGGCGGCGGCGAATGAAATGGCGAGCGGCGGCAGTGGTGGCGGGGGCGCGAGCAAGATGGCGGTGAGGAGCGGGTGGTCGTGGGGCTTCGTGTGAGGAGGTGACGGGAGCACCTTCCCTGTCTCTCCCCCCCGCAGTCAGTCAGGGGCCTCCTGGAGGAGGAGGAGGCCTGGCCCGGCGGATTTATGGCTGCGAGTGCCGCCTAGGCCCGCTCCTCTCGCTCTTCCCTAGTGTGGAGCTCTGCCCTAGGGTGCTTCCCGCAGCCGCGCTGCTAATGGTGCTATAGGGAGGAGTGTTGTGGGGTTTGGGTGTAGTCGGGGGGGAGGGCGAGGCGGGGGAGGGTTCTTTTTCATTCAGCTTGCCCTCGCTCCTCTCCTTCAGGACAAGGAGAAAAAGAAGAAGGAGAGCATTTTGGATCTCTCCAAATACATCGACAAAACGATCCGGGTGAAGTTCCAGGGCGGCAGAGAAGGTGAGCCCGCCCGGCGGGGCCGAGCCGCAGGCCGCCGCAGCACGGACCGTTCCCACTGCAAGGGCGCAGTTGAAGCAGAAAAAAACCCCAGGGATGTAACAGGGTATTACGATTGATACACCTGACATCCCTTTCATCTCTTGATGCGCTAAGTACGCCTGGCGTTCTTAGATTGTTTCAGCATGTTTGATCGTGGCATGCCGTAACTTTCGAGGCTCTTATTGTCGTTTCCTCCCTTTCCCCTTCTCTTACTTCCCCTTCCCTTCTGCCTTGCCGGGTCCACAGCTATCTCTCTATTCCCGCTGGTAGTGCCATCTGCAGACCGCTTCTTTGAAAGTTCACGGCATGCTGCGTGAGAGATGCTTCTCGGTTTGCCCTTAGAAGAATCTCGTTTAAAGCTCCACTGGGACTTGGTGCTTACGAAGTTTTTGGAAGTTACTTCTTGCTGATCAGTGTGGGGTTTGGGGTGGTGGTTGTAGTTCTTGAGCATTTGACAGTTCCATTTGATTTAGTGTTTTAAATTTTCTTGTTTTAATGCCAAGTTCCTGTATGATCTTCATATATCACCCGAGATTGTACAAGTCTCTTTTTTTGATTTGGGCTGTTAGCAATGATAGTAATGGTGGTAATCAACAAGAATTTTTCAAACTGGGAGACCATTCTGTGTAGTTTTGCATTTTTAGTCTTGAGGAATCGCGGGGTTTTTTTTAGGACAAAGTGCTTATCTGTCTACTCTGCTTTCCTGTGAAGGCAGAGCTAATGTTAAAGACATTCTGTTCCAGGAGGACACCTGGAAGATGGGTTTTCTGAAGAAAGCACTTCAGAATATTACAGTCTTGCCTTTTTTTTTTTTGCCATGGCCTTTCACTTAGGGTATTTGTTTGGTTGCTTTGTTTTTTTTTGCGGTGTGACTTGTATCAGTTTGCTATGTTGAAGTATTCTTAAAATGCCTCTGAAATTGGCTGGAAAAAAAAGTTACTGTTTTGAAGTGCATTTTGAAGAATTGGTTGAAAAACCTGTAAGATTCAATTGGCAAAATACAAACCTGGTTATTGTGCATCTGCAGTTTCACAAAGAGGGCACTGTTTAGTATCTCTGATCTCCTTTGCTCAATAGCCTTGCTTGAAGGAGAGAACAGAGCTGGAGAACTGAATACGTCCTTCAAGCAGTCTTGTGTTGCTGTTTACCTGGTTTGGTCGCTAATCATTGTTTTATGTGTGGTCTCTAATAGCAAGTGGTGTTTTGAAAGGATTTGACCCTCTTCTGAACCTTGTGCTTGATGGTACCATTGAATACATGCGAGGTAAGTAATCTGTTAACTGTGTGAAGCTTCCTTTTTTTTAATAATTTTAACAGAAATCATACAGCTCAGAGTCAATAACCAGAAACTACAGGTTGACATCATCCAAACTGAGACATCTTTGTGATAAGTTGCAAAGAGAGGTATAAGGTAAGAGAAGTTAGACTAAGCATGGTCCTTGCGGTATAACATTTTTGGTTGTCCTTGCTTGAGCTCCTCTATAACTTATTTGGTGCTCTTGTCCTCTAAAGCTTGAATACAATAGTACATCTCTCTTCAGATAAAGCCTTTGCTACTTGAAGGGCTGCCAGTTTGCTGAAAGCAGGAGAAGCATATCAGTAAGAGCTATCTTACTGTCATAAGCTCTACTGTAAATGCAATTTTTGCATTTCTGTGAAACTAAAGCCTTCTATAGCTTCTTAGACCTAATAAAGCTGTAGAGGTTTTTTTTCTTAGTATTTCTTTTTTTTCCATCAAAGCATAAATACTCCCATTTCCCTTCCTCTTCTCTGAAAAAAAAAATTATCATATGGTTGGGCAGTGTCTGTGAAGACTATTCTCTTGCCTGCTGAAGCTTTAATTTTGCTTTTAGATGGGAGTTTTAAAAGATAGTACGTTTTTATTGAATATATTGACATCTTGAGTAGGGTGGAGTTGGCTGTTGCTGTGTGTTTCTCTGTCTGTCCCCATACACAGCCTTGTTTGGCTTGGTCTGGGAATGGACAGGCGCACTATGTACTTAGTGCATGATGAACGAAAAGGAATTTGAATTCTTTAAAATATATGTGTTCTGCTTTAAATAAAATGCTAAGTTCTTTATTACTCACTGTGGCATGTGCTACTTTGAAAATTAAAGTAAATTCATTTGTCTTGAAGACATCAGATATTTCTGCTGCATCACTTTTTTTAGTCAATGTGTTCAATAAAACAATAAAGGGACACCTGGAAAAAAGAACATATATTTGCCTTTTGAAGTTGATGGAATTTGGTTTCTTTTCCTTATGCTGCTGTTGTAACTGTGGCACTTTGCTTTTCAGATCCAGATGATCAATACAAATTAACAGAAGACACACGTCAGCTGGGACTTGTGGTCTGCAGAGGGACTTCTGTAGTTCTTATTTGTCCACAGGATGGAATGGAAGCTATTCCAAACCCTTTCATTCAGCAGCAAGATGGCTAATGCTTTCTTTGGATTGCCTCTGAAGCCTTCAAGTTTGCAAATCATTGGAGAAAACCATCAGTGTGTGAGAAGCTTCCTGGCTTGGGAGTGGAGTTTGTGTGTGTGTGTGTTAGTGTGAAAGAACAGTCAACTTCTATTTTTGTGGCTTTCCATAAATGATGAGAGGATTTGAGATGGTGTGTGAGAAATAAGTTCTGATTTTTATTTTTTCCTCCCAAATATGTAACTACATTTGTTTAGAGCTGACAGGAGAGAATATACTGTCATGGAATTGTCTGAGACCCTTTTGATCTTGTGAGATTTGAAACAACCACATAAAATTAGTAAAGAATGCCCTGATGAACATTGGTTATATTATTTACATTTTTAAATACATTTAAAAATTACTTAACCTAAAGCTTAAATACATTAAAACATGGAACATGTTTCTCTTCCTCTTAAATATCAGTACTCAGCAGGAAGCATTGTGTTGTAGTCTTCCTGCTGTTGAGTTCAGTCTATTTTGCTGGCTTGCTGTCCCACATGCAGGAAAATGACGTCCCTTGGATAGTCCTTTGTCATCACCTTTACAAGCTGTGTAGCTAAGCAGATCTTTTCTAGCACTGGTTCCAGATCTTACGGGCTGTGATTGGTGTATCAGAAGGCTCCTGCATTTCTACAGAAGGACTGGACTACCTCCTAGGATGATTCTTGGCTGTGTCATATGAACCTTATGGAAGTACCTGTTTGATACTTGGAATATTAGGGGAAGAATATTTAAGATCCTGATGTTCACTTGTAGGCTGTGTCTGGAAATACTGTATATTTTTTATATTGTAGCTGTCCACTTGTAGTTCTACTTGTTATAACTTAATGTGTAAGTAAACATTTTTATTTCTTTTATACTGCAGAAATAGCAAAATTTGAGGTTTTTTGAGTTAATAAATACAAATTAATGTGTTCCTGAACATCTGGTTTTTAGTCTAAAAAAGTGCTCTATAGCAGTTCTCCACAGTTGCAAATCTCAATTAAATTTGTTCAGGAGGTTTTAAATGCAACAAAAGCAGGAGGGATGAGATCAGAAGCTGTGCTCTGCTCCAAGACAGAAAATTGATGAGAAGTGACTGACAGCATCTGGTCCTTTTCCTGAGGACTTGTGCATTTCTGTTAGGCATCTGAAAGACTGTCGAGTAGAGGCTGTGCCCGTAAGCTGTATGTAACCTGCTTTTGCCACCTGCTTTTACCGAGGACCGTTTGAGGCAGAGTGAATTGTTTAGGTGGCAGCAGTGGTCTTGTTCCTAGTGGGTGTCAAGAAAACGTGCCAAGGACTGGTTTATTGGCTGTTCATTTTGGCAAGAGTACCATACTCCCATTCAGTTCCTGGGTCAGCTCTGAAATGAATTTATTTACTTCAAGTTCTCATCCATTTCAGTGTATCTGACTTTTCAAGGAGGCTGTAAAGCTAGGGACCAGTTGTCTTGTGTGGCATATTTCTTGTGTAAACTTGAGTGCTTCTGGATTTTAATTTAGAGGTTCATTTGAGTGCCTCATAGAGCTGTCTGTAGAGCCATGCTCCTTCCAACATAAGTTTTTTTCTAATGCTACAAAACTTACTCTTCATGCAATTGCACAAGTCAAAAGCGACTCCTTATTTAGAATGTTTGGAGCAGAACTTGCTTGCCATCAGCCTGAGTAGTCTTGAACTATCCCCTGCGGGGGAGAGAGATTCCTGGTTGTTGATGACAATTGATGCTGAACCATCTCTGCACTGTCTTGTTTTGAGTATAGCATCAGAAACAGATCTGTTGAAGCTCTTTTGAGTGGATTCCAGGCTCTAAATGCTGAGGGTACAAAGAGATCTGCCTGAAGTCCTGTATCAAGTGCATAAACTCTGGAGAGGGGCATGTTTCTGGCATTTCCTGCTCAGTTAAGAGATGCTTACTCTACACTGCAAGGCCCATGGCTGTCCTTTTCTGCAATGCAGGTTTCTGGGTTATATTTGGGAGTCAAGTATGTGAAAATAAGAATATAAAAATGATAGCTGAATTTTAAATGTGTATATGTTTTTCCATTGGATTCATTCCTAAATACTCTTTAAAACCACTTAAAAAAATTAAAAAATACTCTTTAAAATCACTTTAAAAAAGTGATACTCTTTAAAACCACTTGTAACAGCAGTTTTGCAGAAGCCTCTTCCAGAAATGCAGGAGGGAACCTCCAAGGAAAAAAAAAAAGTGCTCTTGATCCAGATAGCACTGTTCTGCTTGCGGAACTTCCCTGAGAAATGGAACTGAGGCTTGCTGGGATGGGCTTTTTTGGATAGGGGGCACTGGTTCAAGGTCACTGCAAATCTTTCCGCTTACAAGCTTGATTTAAACACTTTGGGAAAACTCGGTGTGTAATCAGCTGTTGCTTGTACTATGACAGTATTTATTTAGTGCATTGTTTGAAGATGACTGAAAAAGTGGCAGCCATTTGGGTTTGATTGTGGGGGCTCATTCCTTCCTCCCATCTCTTACTATAAAGTTAAATATATACTAAGTACTGCAAGCAATCTGGAATTTGATATTAAACTTGAAGGACGTGGCTTTGGGGAAATTAGTGATTTTTTTTCCCCAGGAAGCTTTCCTATGTTTTTGATTTGCAGAAGTGAGACGTATTGTAATGTATACTTTTTTCCAAATGGATTCAGTGTTCTACAATTGATGCTTAGTCAGTGCCTAGGAAGGTTTTGGTTGTTTCTCCTTTTCCTGCTTGTCGTCCAGGCTCTTTGCTTGGCTTACAGCTCCCCTAATTTGCTGTGGTCTCACCTGGCAAAGGCAAATTAAATCTGAAAATTTTTTTTTTTTAATGCAGCTCTCCTGCTACTGCTACTCTGAAAGCAGCAGGAAAGACTGAAGAGCAAGGCAGGAAGGTAGAAAACATATTCTATTTTCAGAACAAGATGGGCTTATCTTGTATTTATCCTAGCTAGGAGGATCAAGTTTCCAGAGACCTCACACGTGTAACGACTGCATAAGGGCTGAGTTAATTTTAACTGCCTGGCAGTTGACAAGCATGGAGCCTGCACGAGAACCAGAGGAGCTGGGACCTCAGACAGAAATGATTGCAGACACAATTCTTGAGGTTGGAGATAGACTCTTTCAGGTCAGCCGTAGGGTACTTTCAGCACACAGTCATTACTTTGAAGCCATGTTTTTTGGGGGGGCAAGAGAGAGCTCTGAACACCATATAGTGATCAGAGGGATTGATGCAGTGCCTTTTCAGGCGCTACTTGAGTTCACTTGCACAGCCCAAGTGCTTATAGGTCAAGAAAATGTGACCAGCTTACTGGAAACAGCTGATTTTTTTCAGTTTGACAGGGTGAAACTGTTGTGTGAGAAATTTCTGGAGAGAGAACTGCATGTTTACAACTGCCTGGGCCTGATGACCTACTCACAGCAATTTGCCCTTACAGAGTTGTATGTGTCTGCTATGAACGTGGCGCTCACTCACTGGGGAGATGTGATGTGCCAGGAAGAATTTAAGGCGCTACCCAAAGAAGTACTGATGCAGCTTCTAAAAAGTGATGACCTCTTCGTTTTGCGAGAAGATGTTGTTTTTGACAGTATTATGAGGTGGATAATGGAGGACCCAGCAACAAGAGAGGAAGACTTTCTGGATTTGGTGGACAAAGTCAGGGTCACTTTTCTGACTTTGTCCTTCCTTGATGTCTTGGTGAAACGCAGCAAGCGCCCTGGAGATACCTTTTCCAGGTTAATAAAGAAGTTAGACAGCTGTCCTCCACCCAGCTGGCAAAATATGGAACTGTGTCCTTATGCTGGTCGGAGCTATGACACCTTATATGTTCTGGGAGGAAAGCATGACAAGGAACAGCAAGAATTATTTCTCTTTCAGCCTAAAACAGGGACCTGGCAGGCTTGTTCTCCACTGCAGCGCAGGAACCTCACCCAATATGCAGTGGCAGCAGTAGGTAACTTACAGAGAAGTGGGACTGAGCAAGTTCAAAGAGAAATTGAGATGCATGGAAGGAGTTCAGCTGCTTCTGTAAAACTGCATTGTTCAGTGTTGCTAAAACCTTGTTCATATTAATTCATAGAATTTTTTTTCCTTAGTCCTAGGAGGATCTTAGACAAGGCTGAATATTTCTTTTAATGTAGCAGAAACTATTGAAATCCTTGTATTAGCTTTATCTGGAGTGAGTCTTTAAGCAGGTGGAGTTCACTTTAAGCAGGATGTTTTTTTGGCCTTCTCTTTCATGGTGTTTTTTCACAGATGGTGACTTCTGATTTATAGTTGCCATTAAGTTAAATTTAGCCATGGATGTTGCAAGATCTTCATACTTGAAGATCTTCAAGACAGGTCAATACCATGGCTTCCCTTATTTAGTGTTGGTGATAGTCCCATTTCAAGTGGGAGTTTGGACATGAGATCCTCAGAGAGTCTTTCCAACCAGTGTTTCCATTATTCTGTTCCAGAGCGGGAGTGGACTTGGAAGGACTTACTGCATCTTGTATGCCCAATGTATCTGTGCAGATGAGGAATAAAATACTGCAGACTGATACAGAGAGCAGAAATTTTCTCGTTTTAGACCTCTTCAGTACAGCCCAGGGAGAAATGAGAACTCAAGTTCTCAGGAGCAATTTTCAGTTTTCATCTAACTGATACTTTTCTCTGCTGTCTTTCCAGGGAGCTTCCTTTTTGTGACAGGAGGATATTTCCGAGATGAGTTTGTGTGGTATAGCGTGGATTGGGTACTTATCTATAATTGCTTGGACAATAGCTGGCTGGAAGGGCCTGCCATGAAGAAGTCCCGCAATAGCCATTGTGCAGTAGGTGCAGGGCTCTACCTGTATGTACTTGGAGGGAGCACAGATGAAGGAATAATCCCAGCAGTGGAGCGCATGGCTTTGATGGAGTCAGAGTGGGAAAGCATGAGTCCTATGGCACAGCCTGTGGAGAGAGGAGATGCAGTCGGTGTGGGAAATAGGATCTATGTGGTCTGTGGCCTGGATGAAAATGGACATGTATATGATGGAGTGCAAAGACTGAACACAGAGACGGACAGCTGGGATGTTATCTCATTTTCCCCACTTCCAAGGTAAGAAAAATATCTTCTGGGACTTGGTAGTAGAAGAAAGGTTCTATTGTTGGTCCTGCTCCAAGAAGAAGTTGGACTGGAGAAATCCACAAGTCCTGGCACGCCAACACTTCTGTAATTCTCTGTTTGAATAGGACACTTGATAGGAGGGCCAGGGTCACACTGAGTATTTCAGGGGCCAGATCTTTCTATAGATTCTCACCAAGGGTTTCTTCCCTCCCAGGTATGACCTCTGCATCACTTCACTGAATGGTGCTCTGTACACCATAGGAGGGGGAGCTTTTCGATTTGATGTGGAGACCGATGAATGGACCCAAGTGGATGAGGAATGCTTGACCAAGAAGTTCTTCATGGGATGCAGCACTGTGAATGGACAAATTTATCTCCTTGGACAGAGGAAGGGGAACAGTGCTCTCCCTGTTGTAATACTTTTTGATCCCTACATTGATATGTGCCAGATCATAGATAACAAACTCCCTTGCCCCCTTCCTATTCATGGGTGTGTTACTGTGCGAAGATTTGATACACGGGCATGAGAGATGCCAGATCCAGCGTAACCAGAGGGAAAAAAAAAGTTAGATTGCGTCATTTGATCTGTGAATTTCTTTAGTTTTGAAAATAGATCTGTTCCTTCTTAAATCTGTATTTTTTTTTTCTTCTACCAGGTAAATGAACTTGGAGCAAAAGTTATTGAAACCTTGTTGTTTACTCACTTAAAAGTTGCAGGTCATTATTGAAAGCTATGGTCAGCATTTTTATCTATCATAAATCAACTCCTTAGGATTGATGCTAAATAAAGGGCTGCTCTGATCTTTAACCTCCCTGTGTCTCTGTCCTTTGAACAGCTGGCGAGAGACAGGAAAGTCATTGCATCAGTGCTAGAAAATATTGTAGGACTAATGTAATAAATCAAATGTGTGTCACAGGAATCTTCAGCAGGATCTATGAGCTCTTAGTACTGTAGGACAGGGCCAAAAAAAAACCCCAAAACCTGAACAACCACTGCAGTCAACACAGTAGTAGTATCATTTTAGCCTGAAACAAGCAAGTTTCCCAGGTTATGTAGTTGTAGTTAAAATTACCTTTACTCCAGGCTGGAGAGCACCACAGAAGGGAGGAGGCTATTCTGGATTTATGCATTCAGGTATGTGATGATAACCATTTGCAAACTGGGGCAGTTATTGAGTCTTGCTTCAGTTTCCTTAGTGGCCTTTGGAGAATAAACATCACTATCCCGAAGCACTCAAATGAAGGTGTAAGGGGCAGGGACCTGCACGTACCCTTAATTAAAAAATGTGTATGAAGAAGAGGGTTTGATTGGCTTTAGTACAGCGGTGGGGGATAGATGTCCAAGGGTGCTCAGGCTTCCCAAGGATGGAGAAGTTGAGAGAGTGGCCACCACATGAGTCTGCTTGACTGGCCAAGGGCAGAGCGTAGCAGCTCTGGCGGGTTGCACTGCAAATGTTACTGTCATCTATGTTAGCAGAGTCTGCTCTTTGATGTGACCCAGCAATGTTGAAAGGAAAATGTTCCTGAAGTGAGTATCATCTTCAGAAAATGGGAGAGGCCTTAAAATCTGAGAGATGTTGGTTAAAAGTCAACCATACCACTATGTCAGGATGACAGGAGACAGTCTATCCAGGCCCGCAAATGTGGAGCCCTCTCAATCCAGGCTGGCTTCTGCTCCTTGGCTGTAGCCCATCTGTTAGTCTCCAGCCAGTCTGTGGCATTGCCAACTCCATGCTGGGAGCAGAGTGGTTGCTTTGGCCGTGGTGAGGCTGGCAGCAATGAAGGGTTGGGCCTGTTTCTTGAGTGTGATGGCCAGTTTACTCTTGTGTCCCGAAGGCTATATGAATCTTTTAAAAGCTGAGATCCTCCTGTATCATTTAGGGCTTTAAAAGAAAGCATCATCCTTGGTGGACAGGGTGAAATAATTCATGGGAAAACCCTTACACCACGTATCCTAATGAGTCTTCACTCCCAGCAAAGTATAGCCAGTTGGGGCTTGGCAACATCCTTCTCAAGGTCAAGTGTCCCATGGTGGTGGGAGTCTGGCTGCCTTGCAGCATTACTTGCTGTAGCTCTGAATGTCCTTCAAGAGAATGCTGGCTCAGTGCCTTCTGCCTTTCTCTGGGACATCTTTTCTCACTTTATTCATATATTGAGTTGCAGAGGTCAGATGTGGGAGATGAACTGTGGTTCTTCACTGCAGCGTGTTCTAGTTGCATGTTCATTCATTCTCCACCTCTTTGCATTTCTCAGAAACAGTTTCCCCTAGCACTTGTGTAAAATGTGTCAGGCGCCTTAGAAGCATACTCAAGGCCTGGGTAGAAAATTTATTTTGAAGACCATATTTGCAGGTTTCTGTATATTGTTTATGGACAAAAATACCTATATGTATATTTATCAGTCCTCTGCGTTTTCTGACCCTTTGAGTTAGCAGTGATATCAGACCTCCAGCAAGTTTCTAGGAAGATTTTCCTACTGACATAAGGTCTGATACTCTAAAAAAACCTTCTACATCATACAAAATGTAGGTGAAACAGACTCTTTGGTTTAGGTGTAATTAATTTTTACATTGATTTTAAATCTTATGTTCTACTATAAATTCTGAAAATGTCATCAGATACAATATATTACAAGGTGAAAAGTCATCCAACCCCTAAAATAATCCATTAAAATGTTAGTATTGTAAGATTCTTATTTCCCAATTTTGAAAAAGAAACCTCAACAAAATGAAAATGTCTAAAAGGAAAATTTCCATAGGGATTAAATAATAATTTCTAGTGGAAAAGTGTGCATTTGGAAGAGTTTCGATTGCTTTCAATTTTAGAAGTCTTCTCTCGAAATAGACATTCAGCTAGCAAAATCTTTTAGACACATGAGCTATTTTGTATAATTCATACAACAAATGCAGCTTGTATCAATTGGGCAGGCCTTATTTGCAGAAATGGTTTATCCTTCCCCAAAGCCTGACCATTTTGTACTATACAACTGAAAACCTATTTGCCTCTTAAGCTAGTGTCTTTCACATGCAGGTCCTTTCAGCAGGTGGCTGGCAATGACTGCCAGTATCTTCTGAAATTGCAAGTCAATTAAATCTTCAGTGGTTGTAATTTATTATCTCATGAACCTTTAGGAAGGTTTTGAGATAGCCAAAGGTAGGTGTTACAGCTTCAGCAGCTTGTTAAACCCTTCTGCTTACAGTGAGACTTTGGCTGGTAGGCCTTTTTTTTTTCTTTTCATGGGTAAATGATCATAGATTAGTCATAAAAGAATGCCCCCTACAGAAGAAGTAAAGAAAACATCCCCTGAAGTGACTTAATTGCTTGTAAATGCTGTGATGAAATTCACTTCCATCTAGATATTGGATGATGCCCCAGGCAGAGCACTGAAGCCATCTGTGAGCCAGTCTGGCCTCTCCCCCCAGGTCCCATTCAGCCTTCCTGCTTTTAAGAATCTGCCTGGCCATTGGTATTTTGCAGCAAGACTGCATCACTCCTGTTTTTTTGTGAGATCTTCTGCTTCACTCCTGTCACTTTCCTCGGTGTCACTTCTGGCATCTTTTCTTTTCTAGAGGAAAGAAAGACAATTTAAATGAGATGCAAAACCTGTATCTTGGTATATATCAGAGGGGACTAGTCCTGTTTTCATTCGCAGCACTGGTGTGTAAACCTGACAGCTAAAATAAAAATAACAGGCATTGTTATGTCCTTAAAGCAGTGTTGTAATTGTCCCTGCATTGGGACTTTAACTGCCGTCATGTTACGGTTTCACCTAACTTTTGAATGCTTTTTTTTTTTTTTGTCACCCTAATAATGTTCTTGTAATGTGAGCTTCTGAAAATAAGTTAATATTTATTCTACCTATAGTTAATCTGCATATTTTCCTGTGCAGTTTATTACTGTCGATGCTCTGAAAGTCATTGTGTATTTGTCCAGTGAGCGTATTGACTGGTCTCCTCATTTCACAGTCACCTACAAACTTGATCACAAACTCCATCATTTCTTCTGGAAAAACTGTTTTTTCTCTTGATTTAGCTTCAATGACGGAGTAGTTCAAGGTAAGCTGAAAGCAACACACCAGCTGAAAAGCTGTTAGGCAGTGAGGAGAAAGGACTGCAGGTGACTCCCATGTCACTAGGACACAGCTGCAAAGTAGAAAGGAGTTGCTGCTCTGATCTCCATGAGCAAAGGTGTCTACACAACTCCTAACAGGTGACTTCAGAAGCTCTCAGGCTGTCAGTTGAGCAGTCCCATTTCTCCCACCCCCTTCCCTGCAGCCAAGCAGGAGTTGCCCTGGATCTCATGGTCTCTCATGAGTAGTGGTGGCACAGAAGAGACAAAGATTTTTCATACCGCACCATGGAGGATGACACCAAAGATCATCTGGATGATTAAATAAGACCAGAAGATGTGTAACAACTGCAGGACCATCAGGAAAGCGTTTATCACACAGCTTACAAGGAACAACTGAAATTTTGTCACAAAGTAATAATATGTGCTGTGGGAAAGAGAGAAGGAGAGACAAATCAGAAGGCACAAGTAGCTTCACACTTATCTGGGCAACTACTTGGCTCATGTGTCCCCAGGGCAGAGTGTGATGGATGTGCTCCACCACTTAACCAAACTAGTACAGGCTCCAAAGGAAGTAAAGGCCTGAGCTCTATCCGGGCCAACAACTCCTCTAGTTTCAACCTATTCTCCAAAACCCCACAAAGGACACAGTAAACATCAATATAGATGAGTTTGGAACACCGATCACGTCGTTAATGCATAAATAATAGCGGCTTTTCCAAAATATTTATCAAAAAGCGATGAAAGGGTTGGGTATGAGGAGTCTCACACATACCTTTTGTCTTGCAGGCAATTTGACTACAAGCCAACCACTTTATCCCATAAATATAACAGCCTAAGTGAGCCGGCTTTGAGCTCCCCCTACATGGTAGCGTGACTGCATGGCAGTGCTCTCCTCGAGCTGGGACACCTCTCAAAGTTGCTTCTTGATGGCAGAGAGACCTTTTACCAACAGCAGATCTTTGGTAAGTGACCAATATCATGCATAACCCCGTAGTATGGTAAATTTGATTTTGCCTTAGTAACACTGATTGCATGCTGAATTGATGTTGATGACCAAGTCTGGGACTAAGTCTGGATACAGCCACACTGAGAGTCCTCTCTGTGAAGGAGCTCAGAAAGCATTCTGAACCTCGTGACCCAACAGGAAAGCCTCCCTTAGCACAAGTCTTCCATCTCCCTATGAATCATTTTAACTCAGGTGTAACTCAGTTTTCATTCATATGTTTTCTCATGCAGAGAGTGAACCTTGCCATTGAACTTTGTGAAGTTGCACTTTGCAACATCATATTAAAATTGCTTTGCTAACAGTAGTTCTTTAAGTGATCTACATCACCCATTCACAACATAGAGCTGAGCTGTGCTAGGGCTGCACCATCAGGCTCCATGGTCTGCCCATCTCTAGGTCCTAGGGCACCTGCAGAAACTCTGTATTAAAATCTCCAACAATGCAAAAGATAGTCTTCACAGAAAGGTCGGTTATCAGAAACCTGCAATGCTTCCCAGAAGTACCAGGAACCGTCAGCATTTCTCCTAAAATAAATCTGGAGAGGAGCAATGGACAAAAATTAAACCATACGGGGACCTGGTCACTGGCACTTAAAAAAAAAGATTATTTTTTTTTTTTAAACTGAGGTCAGGAAAAGATTGAGAGTACAGATGGAAAGTTGGGCAGCACATTATTTTTGCAGAAGTCACAGAAACCAACAGGAACAGTCAGGAGGAAAGCACTGGTTAGGAGACAGAAAGCAGTTCAGCTCAGGAGAGAAATGACAAACACTAGTACGTGTCCTGTTCTGCAAGTTATCTAAGACATGAAATCTAAGATATATTTGAAGCTGTGAAACTGTTTGATATAGTGTGTATTTGCTCTGCTCTTGTACTCCTAGACATTTGCTTCTGGCTGCTAATGCAGGTGCTAATCTAGATGGACTCTTGGTCTGACCTGGGATATCTGTTATCTTCTTTGTCCTCATGGTATGATACATAGGTTGAGATAGTGGGACTTGACTTTTTGCAGTGGAGACCACTGAAGTCATTGTTATTCTGTTTTCTTTCTTGTGAACGTTGCCTCAAGCTTTTATTGCTTTTCTCTTTAAAAGGGAACCATTTCACCAGCAGAACCTGGGACCCAGACCAAAATTCAAAACTCAGCATCTTCAGTGTTGGTATGGATCCAGGGCAGGAACACAAGATGGAAATGCAGACTTGTTCCTATGTGTGTATAACATGTCCCATTAAAAAAATTATTCTGGCTGTAATAAATGAAACATTTGGTTTTGAAAGAAAGCAGAAACCTTAAATTATAACACAAGTGTTGTGGAATGAGTTTCTGGAAAGTTAACTGGGATCACCTTTTCCAGGCAACTTGGCAGTGGTAAAGAAAGGGGAACAATTTCAGCATAGTTAAAGGCTGGGAGTGTGATCAGATATGTGTAGGCAAAAGCCATTGCCCAAGACTGGTGCCTGTGTGTGGCTTCTGGAGGAATCATTGTTGATACCCTCCCAGCATGCCGAGTATCCTACCTCCTGAATTCTTAGCCTGTACTCATGATTTTCTTGTTTTATTTCAAATAGATGGTGGGTCACCAATGGTGGGTATGCCATTGTTTCCGTATTAATTTTATCTTAATAAAGCTTTAAGCAGGCCTTAGTCTGCTCAAAAATTCTTGGGAAATTCGAAGCAGTACAGTTTGTACCTTTTTTCTCTTGTAGGAACCAGTGTTTGCAATAGGAGGAGGACACTTCCTACACACTGGAAGAGTCAAACCAGGTCTTGAGCAGAGGAGGATTACCCTCAGACTGTAGTAGGGATGGCTTTAGGCAGATGGAGAAAGAAGTCCTAAAACATTCCCAGTGCCACAATAGCTCATGAGAAGTCAGCATGCTGATAAGATGCATGTTAGCATCTTATCACACAGCATGAGAGACAGTCCCTGCCTAGGAGAAGCAGTGAGAGCATGGAAATGGAGGGGCAGATACTGTAGCTCTACTTTAATTAATTAATATGGTTAAAAACCTGTTGGGGTTTTTTTTGGGTACCTCAGTTCCAGTTGGATTAATTTTTGAGCTTACCTGTAGTGTCCTGTTCCCTGCCTTTTCTTCCTTCAACATGGAGGGTCATCTCTCCAAAAGCAAAAATAACACATAACACCCATGTTGAGAGAACATTAAAACATAACTCACATCAATGGGAAAAGGACAAGCCGGGAGATGATGAAAACCACAGCGAAAACAATAAAGACTGCTTCGCAGACCCGCTTCCATTTCATGTAATGGAGCATCTTGGCAAGCTGTAGAGAGACAAAGTGCCCTATGTTCTGTGTGCCTGTGTTCTCCTTCTAGGGGGCTGAGGGATTTCCCATGTCCTGCAAGGGTTACTAGACTTGTGGAAGTGTGTCCCAGTCCCTGTGCACTTGATCACTTTTCCCCAAGAGCAGTAAATCTGATACATCTTAAATGCACTGGTGTGTGTGTGTGGGCCACCACATCCACATGTGTCATGTGTAGTAAGGCCCACAGTTCCCAGTGCTACCCACAGACACCACCACAGAGCTGCATTTCTCGGTGAGGGTAACTCACCTCTAAAATATAATCAGAGGCATCATGGACCAGCATGACTATCATCCCAAACCGGACAAGATTGGCACAGTAAGAGACAAAGATCAGAGCGATGGTGGCGATGTGGTGGATGATCTGTTCCTTAAAGTCCTGGCATGAGAAGAGAGGTTATGTGTCACTCTTACCTTGACTGGGAACACCTGTTCCTGGATGCCTCACTAGGATGTGTCAAACACCTCCACAAAGCATCAGTGCTCTCCACTGTGCTACAGCTCTCTAAGGTCCTGCATAGTCCCGAGAAGAACGAGCATCTTTATACCTAGTTCATGGAAACCCAGACAAATACCAGTGAGGTACACATAAATGCAAACATGTCAGAAGACAGATTTTATAAATTTTCCATTAATCAATCTGCGCTTACAGAATTCCTTTCTTAACACCCCATATTTTCCTCCCAGACCCCTCCACTGTGTACTGAAGAGCTTTTTCTAAGGACAGTAGATTGCCCTTTGCAGGCAGGTCCTAGTCATAATGTCATAATGGAGGCAGCTTTTCAACCTCCCTGTGCTGCCCATGGAGAGGGACCAATGGAGATGTGGTGGAGAAACTGCAGGTGGGGAGTATGCATTCTCACGTCTCATGTAGAGGACCTTGCTGGGTGGTTCATTCCTGCATTGACAAATCTGTATGTACACAAAAGGCAATGCTTTGGGATATGAGAAGGTGACCCCTCAGTGCACTGGAGAGATTGGGAAAGGCAGCTCTGGCCCAGGGAGGATCACTGCCAGGCAGTGGATTCCTGCTTCTTCTGGGGAGCATTGCAGATCCAATAACTGACCTGTCTACAAAGACTATTGAAGTGTTGGCAATTTTAATACAAAGTTTCTGCAGGTTTTCTGGACCCAGGACATGTTTTGCCTGGGGAAAAAGCATGTAGTCTCTGAAGAGAGATGCGATCATCAAATTAAAAAATCAAATGAAGCTGAGGTCGAACCTTAGGTTGTGCAGTTCAGCTACACAGCTCTGAGTGATCTCCACTGCAGACCAAGGCAAGGGCAACGGTGAACGATGGGTCCATGGGGCCCAGGATCTCACATCATCCCATGCTGCAAAAGCTACACATGCAGTACCCTCATCACAACAGCCTAGTTCCCTCGAATCAGGAGGACACAGCACCTGAGACCAGAGCTAGGAAGGGCCATGGTGCCATGTCCACCCAGTGACTGTCCCTTGGCCAGGTGTGGGGTACCCCTGTCAGGTCTCAGCACTTCCCTCGCTGAGCTGGCAGTAAGGCCGTGCTGCACACGAATAGGACTCGGTGCCAGGTGCAGCGGTGGGATGAGAGCTTCAGAGAGACCCCCTGCTCGACGGCCTTTGCAGCAGCATATGTATCTTCTCCTTTGCATCCCCAGGTTGCTGACAGCGGGAGGGTATGGCCCTCATAACAGGGGCCGAACCAAACCAGCGCATTGCAGTTGTGCTGCTGTCACTCACCTTCCTCTTCACGTCGAAGGGAAGGGTGGCCACCAGAGAGCAGTAGAAGGAGAGCTCCAGCAGGTAGAACCAGCCCAGAGCAGGTGGGAGAGGCTGCGAGACAAGTGAGAGGCAGTGTGACACCCCTGCCTAGTCCTGGGGGATGGGAGGGGGAAGCCCCTTCAAGCAGTCCTCATTTGGGACAGCAAGGCTTGTTCATGCCTAAATTTTTGTGTTCCCTGTGACTGAACCATTTGCTGATGCACTGTCAAGCCTTGTCCAAAGCCAGGACCAGCCCTGGCCAGTCTGCAGAGGGCCTGAGAGGAGCTGGGGACCTCCACTCTGCAGGGGTTCAGACACCTCTCATCTCCATCCATACTTTGAGAGCCTGAGGGAAGTCCTCACAACCTGATTCTTTTTGTGGCTACATACATGAGCTGCTTCCAGCCAGGCTTTGGTTACAGAGAAACTCTTTAAGAAGCCAGCTCAGGGCAGACACTCTCCATCCATACGGAGTACCTACAAGGAGCTTGTCAAGACAGTACCATGCTGTTCACCATGGTGCATGATGTAAGGATGGGAAACAGCAGGCATAAGTTGAAATGAGAGGTGGATGTAAGGAGAAACATTTTCATCATGACTGCAGTCAAACAGTGGAATAAATTGCCTAGAGAGCTTGTGTTGTCTCCATCCTTGAAGGTTTTCAAAACTAGACTGGAGAAAGCCTTGGGTAAGCTGGTCTGAGCTCACAGATAAGTGCTGTGAATTCCTGTGAATCCATGCTGATTCCTGTGAATCCATGTACTTGCTGCTCACCTGTTGTGGAAATCTCAGCCAGCATATGGTATGGTCCCAAAACCAGGGCTTCTGTGCAGAGAGAAGGCAGCAGTAAGAACCTATAGCCTTTCAATGACACATAATGACCATGTGAAGAAGTCCTTCAAAAAGTCAGTATGTCCACGCTAGATCCAGTCTACATTTGAGCTCTGGAAAGAGTGGTTGACAAAATGCATTGGTCATAAGTGAATGCGCAGGATGTCACATGGATGGCCTCAATTTGCAGTGGGCAGCAGCCCCAGCCGGGACATGGTCTGCTCTCGGTTGAGGTGCAAGAGCTGTGTGGGGGTATCAGTGGGGAATCACTTACACAGTGATCTAAGACAAGGAGAAAACCATGGTAACATCACTGACACCTAGCCACATTTAGCTAGGGAAAGGGGGACTTCTGCTGGATCAGGATTGGGGATGGTTCTGCTCCATGCCCTTGAATTTGTTCTTCTTTGGCTGTGTACCCTTAGTCACACATGATCTTTGGAGGGGCTCTTTGAAATGGCCCAGGACCGTTGGCCTCATTTGCCATGAATGACAAACCCTTGAAAGCTGTCACTCCACAGCATCACCCTACTCAGGTACTTACATCATACAGGAGAGCCAGCTCAGAGAAGAATGATGTTGAATAGAATGTAAATCTCCAGCTATAACAGAAAAAAAAAAAAAAAAAAGGAATTAAAATTTCCTCCAGAGTTGGAATAGCTCCTCAGGCTGTGTCCAGGACACTGCAAAGCCCACAGGGGAACCTATGCTTGTTTGTACAGGGGTTTGCAGCACATCAGCTCTGTTTCTGCATGCACACAAGGGCAACAGGATCCACAGCCCTCCCAGGCTCTGCTTCTGTCCATGCTGAGCCCAAATTCCTGGCATACTCCATCAACACTAAGCAGAATGCAGCATGAGTTCTGAGACACCCCTACCTGTCTCCTTTTGTTGTGAGTGTTTGTAATTACCTGTGCAAATGCTTCTATACCACAGCCTGTGTGAGGCACCACATTTTTGCTAGTGATAGCACACTATCTGTGGGCATACCGGGGGTTTTATTAGTTTCCTCAGAAATGCTGCAGAGTGAGGAGCACTGAACAAGATTTCAGGAGAAGAATATTTTTTAAAAAGCATAATAACAGGGTTCAAGCACTGGATTTTTTTCAAACAGAGAGTAGATATTGTACTTGATGGGGGTCTTTGTGTACATACAGCATTAAACCTCAAGCTGAGAACCAGAGAGAACCTGATTCTTTGGACTGATACAGTTGGTGACTACTCTCTGCATTCTGACTCCATCTATTGCTGAGACACTCAGGAAGATTTAATGAGAGAGCACACAGGTTGAGGAAAAGAAATACTACAAAGATTTCAGTGCTTTCCAGTGTTTTTCAGTTTTTTACCTCCCTCTGTTCATGGCTTGCATGGCCTACTAACTGCACTTCATGGATCCATTGTATGTCCAATGATCTTAAAATTTTAATTTCGTATGAAAAGCATCTCTGAAAGAAGTTTGGTGCATTTTACAAATAGCATTGCTGCTCAGAGCAGCATCAGTATCTGAGATTTAAACCTGATCTGCATCAAGGCCAGCGGATTCTTCTGAGGTAACTAACTTTTTAAAGTTAAAAGGGGAAAGGAAGGAAGGATGAAGCTGGCAGCAATGCATGGTGGCTCTGTTGTAGTGATGTGTGTAGTGATGGGACCTAGTCTCATGGTACAAAGCCTCCTTTCACAGCCACAGCTGGCAGCATGGTCCTCTGGGACTGTGTCTGGGGCTGAGGACAGGGCAAGTGATAATGATGATGTGCAGACCTTGTTGGAGGTCTCCGTCACCAAAAGCCTTTGCTGGCCACTCACCTGGCCTCACAGAACTTCTTCATCAGCCCAGGCCGGTCCTGGGCCCGCCGGTGCCGGAACCAGGTCTCCACCTTTTTGACTGGCAGGTCACTTTGCTTGGCCAGTGAAATAAGGTCCCCCTAGAAAGCAGATCAGGGAAGCAGGACTTAGCCTTCCTAAGGCTGTCCCCATGTGGGTGGGAAGAGCTGTGCTCCAGCAGGCTGCCTCTGTGGTTCTACATTTCCCTGAAGAACACCTTTCTTTGGGAAAAAAATATCAGCTCTATTTACATTTGTGAACTCACAAATAATTTTGGCCACTTTAAACCTCCAATTCAGGCATATCTAAATGCAGATTCAAAAGAAAGCACAGGCTCTCCCTGGTTAAATTTTGACAGCTGTACACAATGGCATGCAATGTCTTTGCTATAAAAGACTAAATTTTTTTTCCCAACTCCTATGTAATTTTCACTGATAATTACCAGCTACAGGTAGCAAACGATGATAAAAGAAGTTTTAGCTTGTAATGATAAAGAAACAGGCACATAGTTCATTCAGTAATGTCAGAAAAAAACATCCAGCTGTTTGAGCGACTGCCCACACACAGGCTGAAAAGCATCATTTCCAACATGCTTTATTTTATGCCTGAATTCCAAATAAAACTAGCTAGCCTTAAGATTTACAAACTGTGATTAAAATGAATGTAAAGATGAGCTCACTAACATTTTTTAATTAACCTGACAAATCTTTATACAAATTTAAGTAAAAAATTATTTTTAAAATTCATGCATCAGTGTGATTCATGATATGGACCTAAAGAGTGAATGGAGTTCAGTGCAGTTGGTGGGTGGTCACAGGGGTGTTCCCCAAGGCTCGGTATCGAGGCCAGTTCTGTTTAATACCTTTATCAACAACCTGGATGAGGGGATCAAGGGCACCAGCAGTCAGCTCACAGCTGACACCAGGCTGGGCAGGATGTTGATCTGCTGGAGGGTAGGAAGGTTCTACAGAGGGATCTGGACAGGCTGGATGGATGGGCTGAGGCCAAGGGGATGAGGTTCAACATGGCCAAGTGCCAGGCCCTGCCTTTGGGTCACATCAACTCCACGGATGCTCTAGGCTGGGGGGAGAGTGGCTGGAGCTGTCTGGGGAAAAGGACCTGGGAGTGTTGGTCAACAGTGGCTAAATATGAGTCAGCAGTGTGCCCAAGTGGCCAAGAAGGCCAACAGCATCTTGGCCTGTGTCAGTCATAGTGTGGCCAGCAGGACCAGGGCTGTGACCATCCCCCTCTAATGGGCACTTGTGAGGCCCCACCTCAAGGGCTATGTCCAGTTTTGGGCTCCTCAGGACAGGAAAGACCTTGAGGGACTGGAGCATGTCCAGAGAAGGGCAATGAAGGAGAAAAGGAGGCTGAGGGAAGACCTTGTTCTCTACAACTCCTTGAAAGGAGGGTTGGTCTCTTCTCCCAAGGGATAGGTGATGGGACAAGAGGAAATGGCTTATTTCCTCTTGGAGGTTTAGGATGGATATCAGGAAAAATTTCTTCACTGAAAGGATTACTAAGACTTGAAACAGGCTGTCCAGGGAAGTGGTGAAGTTGCCATCTCTGGAGGTATTTTAAAGACTGGTAGATGTGGTGCTGGGGAACATGGTTTAGTGATGGACTTGACAGTGTTAGGTTTATGGTTGCACTTGATCTTATGTGTATTTTCCAACCAAAATGATTCCATAATTCTGAAAGACTTGTAGTTCTGCTAAAAATTGGGAGCCTTAGACTCCACCCAGAGGGGGTGATGGCTGCCTCCTTACTAGAGCCAGCAGCTCTCACACTACCTGCTGTATTTGATAGGCAGCAGCTCAGGAGGTGCTGGGACTGCAGCTGTTGAAGACGTTGGGAGATGCTGAAATATTTGCTTACATTTTTTCTTCCCTGGGAGGGTGGTTAGCAGTAACTGACTTGCCTGTGAGGCTGGTTTGGTTGGGCTGGGGTATCTGGACAGAGAGAAGGTGTTGCTCGCCTGGGCTCTCAGGACACTGGGACACAGGGGACACTCACCTCCTTCGGGGTCCTGCCCAGCAGAACATAGAAGTCTTCCAGTGCTGCACTGGGCTGAACTTTGGGCCTCAGCTTGTCACTCACACCCAACCTCCTGCCCAAGGGCAGAGCTACAGTTCTGCAAAAGGAAAGAGTTCAGCCAGGAGAGGACATGTGTGCCTGCACTGTGAGCCAGGGCCACCCAACAGGAAGGTCCTGGCAGTGCCATATCCTGTGTATGGATGCGCTGCCCCAAGGGTCCAGCACTGCCCTGAGTGCTCACACACCCAGCCCAAGGGGTCCAGTACTACCCCAGCTATACACGCATAGCCCATGGGACCCGATACTGCTCCAGGGCCACACAGCAAGCCCAGTGCCTCTTTCAGATCAATGCTCTTTCTCAAGAGATACACTGGCACCAAAGCAAAGGTGAGGAACACTGGATGTGCAGTGGAGACAACAATAGCAACTACAAAGTGAGCAATAATTAATTCCTCTGCTGAGCTGCAAGATGCCTTGCATTTCTCTATGTTGGAGCACATGCTGATCACCTTTACAAGATGTCCAAGCAGTCCAGACCATGCCTTGAAACCAGTCTGCAAGTGTCTGAGTATCCCAGGTGCTCTGTGCCCAGGGTACCCTGCCACGGGCTAAAGCAGGAGCCAGGGGCAGAGCACATGGGGACATGCTGGTTACTGCAGGAAACACTAGCTTTGCAGAAAACGCCAGCAAGGCTCTAGTGGGAGGCACAGGTTTCTAAAATCTTGTTTCTAGGAAGCCAGGCAAGCGCAACACCTTTGAAGGAAGACCTGATGACCGTGGAATAAATTCTGACTGTTCGTACAGCCCCTGTCTGCCACAGCTTCTGCCACAGCCAGGGGAAGCCAGGTCTCCGGGGAGATGGGCCAGTGCTTCCCCAGCTCCTCTAGGCCACCGGAGAAAGATCATGTCCCAGCTGAGAGCAGCTTTGCTGAGCGCCCCCTGCCTGAAGTCCTGCTCTGCCTGGTGGGGAAGCACCTCAGCAGCTCTGCCTATGCTGGCAAACTGCCCTGTGTTACCTGGTCAGCTCCCCAGTTTCCTGTGTGAGGTTTGTCTGTACCTCCCCATATGTCAGGTCCTCAGGAAAAGGACCCCAAAGCCCATTCTGAATCCATCTCCTCTGCTGAGCCATGTGGACCTGCCTTGTTTACACATGGGTCCTGGGGAGATGCTGGTTGGTCCTCCAGGATCCCCTGGGGAGGACCATCAAAGAGCAGAGGTCAGAGCAAAGTGATCCCACAATGAGCCCCAAGAGCCATGGTCATCTTCTCCTTTCTGCCTCTGTGCTGAGAGTGGGGGTCACAAAACACCTTCAGGAGCATCCTGTAGGATCAAGCTGAACCCTGGCTCAGCTGGGGACTCCCAACACTGATGTACCCAGAAGATCTCTTATCTGTGCGGCAAGCTCCCTCCACCTTGTTCTTTCTCCAGAGGAACCCTCCACCCACAGCTGTGGTGTGACCGATGCACAGACTTGCCTTTTCACACCTGCTGGTGCAGGTTACATTACAGGTACAGGAGAGAGGGAGGGCAGGACAAAGCTGCCACAAATACCATATGGCACAAAAAGCGGAGATTCCATTATTCTTGGGGACAATCCCCTGTCCACTTTGTAGTGGTCAGGAACCAGGTAAGATTAGTCTGGAGCAACCCTGCAAGACATTAGTAGCAACCAGCACAGGAGAAATCAGGTTTGCTGTACTCACCTTTCAAAGATGCATCGGACAGTGATCAAGAGCAGGGCACCCGGGACGCAGAGCAAGAGGTCCTGAGGCTGCGGGTACCGTATACCTTTCATGTCTTCCCAGGTAGCTCCAGGTGGCAGCCAGTATTCATGGTGCCAGAACCCCTCTGACAGTCCCATCCTGGTCAGATGGTGGGCACAGAAAGCAGAGGCTCTGGGACTCGGGAAGCAGGTAGCAGCAAGGCATAAGAATCGCTCTTCAATCAGGATTCACAGCTCAACAGCTTGTCATTCACATTCCCCACCTCTCATTCGATCCCATGAGTATGACTTCAGAGTAGCTGAAATAGCATTACTTGTTCTGACCTGCCTGTCTTGGAGGTGGGGCAGGATGTCCTAGTACAAGAAAGTAATTTAGTGGGTGTCAAGGAGGTGGCTAACCTTAGTTACATTCTGCTGTACAGATGACTGAAGTCCCTACATGGTGACAGTAACAGCAGGAGATTCTCTCTATCAGCCTTTTCCCTACTCGGCTGCAAAGCCCTCACCTGTTCATCAGCTAAGACACCTGGCAGAGGGTGTGGATGGAAGTCTCAGGGGGGTTGGCAACAGCCATTAAGATCTTCTGGCACCCTTAGGGCCCCCTCAGTCTCAATTTTTGTTCTTCCATCTTGCCCAGCAACGTTCCATATCCCAGTTGCATTTTGAACCATCACATACTGAGCAGTAAGGTGATACACTGCTCCTCAAAACTATTCAGAAGAGCTAACACTCAGCTCAGCACCTCAGGACACTTCCCCATGTGCACTGCTTTGCTCTCCTCCATATTCAATTTCACTTCTGTTTTATCACTCAGTCTCTCATTACCATAAGCCCTTCTGCAACTGCTTGCAGTTAGTCTGCATCATCATCATTGTGAGTAACTTCTATTATCAGTCAATTTTAGCATCCGCCTTTCCCTCCCCCTTTTTGGGGCACCTGCAACAATACATAGCTGCAAAATATCAAATCCCTGTTGGTCTCTCCTGGTAACCTCAGGTGGATTTTTGTAAGTCTGTGGTGAGAGCCCTTTCTGAAAGCTTTTGCAAAGCTAAGTAGGTAGCAGGGTCTCTTCTCTGCATGTGCTCACTGACTCTTTGGGATAACTTCAGCAGAGTGAGACAATTTCCTCATATACAACTGATGGAGACCCTTTCCTATAATGTTATGTTCATGTTTCCACAAATTCCATCATTTATTATACTTTGTACTGGTCTGACCAGTTTGGATGTCAGACAGCAGATGGCTTCATAATTTTTTCTGATACCAAAATGATTTGAAACAAAAAATGCCATTCCACAGTTGGTAGTTTAACTCCTTTTAGTATGAGTTTACTCTTGACACTTGAGTGAGTGCCAGCCAGGTTTGAAGGTTTGCTACTATTCAGTTAGTCTGTTTGCTATAGAACATCTTCTGACCCATCAGCTTGAGATGGATCCTCTTAGGATGTGACCTCAGCAAGGTATCAGGTACTGGACAGTCTCTGAGCTTCTAAGCAGGGAAGTCATATGCAGGCAGCTCATCATTTTGGCTCTAGCCTTATCTTGTCTCAGTGTTTTTGCCATATGCCTTGATTATCTGTGACTCCTGCAGTCTTTCTAGTGTTTCAGAGACTGGTATTGCCTTTCAAGCTGTTTCTCAAGATATTTCTTGGCCTGTTTATTGCATGCTCACATCAATCTGCCAAAGTTACAGGTCCTTTCCACTTTCCTTGTTCAGACATGACTTCAGCTTTCTGAACGCATTGCTGTTGCTTAGGGATGCCCTTACCTGCAGGCACTGTTATCTCTTGTACACGTGCAAATGACAAAAGCAATGTCTTTCAAAGTGTAGTCATCCAAGTAAAAGTTTTCTTGGGCGTACATGTCTAAATGAAAATTGTGGTGGATGCACATCTCTGACGTTTCCTGAGTGTGTGCAGGGGGAATGGAATGACGGTGCCAAACTGCTCTTAAAACAGCACTAGCTGTCCACCTCTATTGGAATCAGCAGATTCAAGTCAGCTACAATTTTGGGCCAGGATGGCCAGATGCCAGCCTGGGGGCTGTGCTTTGCCAGTTCTTGACTCACCCACCACACAGCAGCCTGGGAGCACCAATAAACATTATTTTTCTTGCAGCTCACTTGGAGCTGAACACCTCATCTCCCACAACTGCTTGATAACATTATGTGATCGGAAGTTGTAGAGAGGTGGGGGGTCAGTCTCTTCTCCCAAGGAACAGGTGACAGGACTAGAGGAAATGGCCTCAAGTTGTGCCAGGGGAGGTTCAGATTGCATATTAGGAAAAATTTTTACACTGAAAGGGTTATTAAGCCTTGGAATGGGCTGCCCAGGAAAGTGGTTGAGGCACCATCCCTGGAGGTGTTCAAAAGACGGGTTGACATGGTGCTGGGGTACATGGTTTAGTGATTTTTTTTTTTGTTGTTGTTGTGAGAGTTAGGTTGATGGTTGGACTAGATGATCTGAAGGTCCCTTCCAACCTAGATGATTGTATGATGCACGCACTGTGCGATGCACGCCTCCCCTGTGCACATGGGGTGAAATAGATTCTGCTGTGGTGCTCAGTGCTCCATCTGTTCAGCAGGGTTTTCCAGCAGACAAGTGACAGTCTTGCTGCAGGTTTTCTACAACAGCTTCTCTAATCTGGGGGCTGGGATGCCTCTAGCATGGAGGAGGTGGAGGGAGTTGATATAGTAAATTCATAGATACTATCACAGCACTCATAAGCTTCCAACACTGGAGCAGACATGAAGTGAGAAGGTGGAGCAACATGGGGAGGAAGCTGATTACATACAGAGCTTCTTTAAGCTGTAGCAAGTTGATGGTAAGAAAACAATTTGGCAGCTGATCCGCCTCAGTGACTCATCGCTGCCATGTTTGGTTTCTCAGCTAAAAGCAGCACTCAGTAGTTCTTAATCAAGTCCAACAGCTCTCCTGAGTCCTTGATGCATCCTTTCACAAGCAGATTTGCCTCCTAATGAGCTTATCTCAGTCTTCAGGGGTACAGCAAAGCCCTGAGGCTAAAATTCAGCTGGCATCAACATATATCTGCAATGGCTCCATAGTGCACTGTGCAGTCTCTGGGAAGCATTCTGTTCCTCAGGTCAGAGGTGGTGTGATTTTACAACAGGGATTTTTCCTCACCTTCTAAAACCTCATGAAAAGGGACAGAGATTAGTGTCTGTCCTCCTGTCTTTGCAAGTCCAAAGCATCTCCCCAGTGCTGCAATCTTGGACTTGCCACTGCCCTGACAGTACCAAGTAACACAGCCCACCCCTAGGGCTAGCGCAGGGGTGCCCCAATGTATCCTTTGTTCCAGGGACAAAAGCAGCTTTATCTAGTAGGAGACAAATCAGGTGGCTGCAGTTCTCTACTGGCATGGCCCAGTATGACTGTGTGTCCTGGGTATGCAACACGTGCTCTACACATGCTGCGGGTGTAGCAGCCTTGGCAATGGTACCCACACGTGTCTCCCTCATCACACATTCACCTACAGGTGAAACTAGCCACATCACCTCCTGCTAGTTAAAGAAGGAAAAAAGAGCCCAGACAATCAAACCTTTCAAAAGTGATTTATAAAGAATGTTTACATTTCTTTATACAAAATTATATATAACCATCTCTCCTGAACACATCATCTGCAGAGGAGTGGAAAGATTATAGACTGGGATTATAGAAACAAGACAGCATACAGAACATGCGCTTCGAACATCAAATTAGTTTGATGTTTCAGAGACAAATTACCTTCAGCAAATATGAATTTAAATGACAATGCAGAAACAGATGCTCTCCTCCCAGAGCATGTTACTGCCCATGAATCACCCATGCTGGAACCATTTTCCCACCCCCCCCATCTGAAATTATCCAATATATTTTGACCAAAACCTAAGATGAGCACATACAAGCTCAGCTCAAAGCTCTCTCAGTCATCTCAGATGAACTGAGTGGATTGCTGAAAACCCTCACGTCCTTCTATGCTGTCACTTGCCTTTTAATTTTAAACATGTTTACAACTTTCTCAAATCAGGCATTTCCTTGGGCCATGGCCCCCCTAGTTAGCACTGGCCCTTACTGGGCACATGTAGGGAAGTGCCTGCATGGCCTTGGCAGTTTATATCCCTGCACTCATTGCAGTGAATCTGTTAATACTTTTGTTTCACAGGTAAGTTGTTCTATAAAGCATAAATTTGCATCATACTAATTAATGATCGCATCATCCTTAAAAGGAATTACTGAATCCAAAGTCTCAGACTACACAGTATATAAGATATTTGACATCTAAACAAATTGGATCAGAACTGCATCATGACTTCATGGACTACAGCTTTAAATTTGCTGTTCTTGATACCCCTAGGCAAAGGCCCTAAAGTTAGAAGGCCACATTAAAGCATTATTCCATAAGGTTCAGCAGATCTTTTCTGATCTTTTTTTCCTCTGAGGACCAGGGAAATGTATTCTCTTCTTGCCACAAGCTGACTCTGTAAACATTTCCTACTGCGCAAATCACAGCAGGTGAAAACATGAGCACTTAATCAGTGTTGTCTTCTCAACTATCTAGTTCCTCGTCACCTCCCTTCTTCTGACTGCCCTTCCTTCCAAAGTTTAAAGGATTACCTGACAGTTGAGACACAGCTGCCTGGATTTTCCAGCTCTTCCAACTATGATTTGGGTGGGTACTTTCTCCAATCTGGGCTTTCGAGTTCCCACCTTTGTGGCAATAACGCTGACAACAGAAGGGACCGAGATCCATACCATTACAAAACTGGCCATATGGCACAGAGCAGCATTTCCTTTGAGAAGAAAATGTTTTCTCCTATGTCTTTCCAAACCTTTCATTCCACTATGTTCAGTTTTAATTTTCTGAGTGTGTATGGGGCACCTGCCTTCTCAAAAGATGTGTCCCCATGCTAAGATTCAGAGTCTCACACTTGTTAGCCATAATCATTAGTGCCAATGGGCCAGGGCCTTCAGAGGCTGATCAAAGCAAAACAGTTCCCTACTAAACAACATCAGGTGGTTAAGACTTGACAATGCCAGAGTTTACCCACCTTTTTTCTTTTTAAAGTATTTTTAAGATTAACAACTATGGTACAGTCTAATAAAAGGCAAGCCACTTTGATCCCTTTCTATCTGCTTCAAGGCTACTACCTATAGTTAAATTTTTATTGAAGAATGACTCAAAACTTCCTTCAAATATTGCTGACTATAAACACTTCTGTTTACGGAAAGCAGGAATTTAGCTACGATACTGCAATTGCACTCCATATTATCTACACAGTGAGTAAAAGTGTTTCTAAAGATGGTGCACTGAATTCATTAAAGATCAGATCAGAAGCATGTGAGCAGTTGCTATCTTTCCTTGACATGGCCATTGGTGAGATGGTTTCTGTCATTCAGTGGCTCAGACACATTCCTCTGGCTATAGCTGTTGCCTGTGACATTGCTGAAGTATGTGATCCCATTTTTCTCCTTTTCACTTATCTTTTCTCTTTCTTCATCCTTGTCACTTTCTTCTGTGTCGCTTCTCATGTCCTTTTCCATCTACAGAAAAATGTAAATGAGAAGCAATACAAACATAGAAGTCTGCACAAGAAGCAGTACTAGCTGAGCCACAGACTGAACATTCTGCTGCTGCTTCAGCCATCTGCCTTTGGCACAGAGTGCTACTGTGCCCTATCAGCTTTTACATCACATTTGCAAACAGATTATCTCTATCTCTTTGATTTCAGTCTCAGTGGAATCCTAGCTGTGACCCTGATAAACGTTAGGAATTACTGCACAGGCTGAGAAGCAGCACCAAACCACAGATTCCTAGGACTGAGGGCAACTGTGTAAGACTGAGGAGATTCACGTTGCTGCTTTTGCCATCAACATGTGGAAGAAGGATGGGGGGAGGCAGTTAATCAAGCTCCTTTACATGTTCCAAAAGGGACAAGGAGATAGCTTCTGATCGCACTAGGCCTGGGTGGCTGTAGGCTGAGCATGCTGCATTGGACAGTTTGAAAGCATGTGCTTTCAAACAAAGCAATAGTTCAACACAAAGCCACTCAACTCTGATTACATTCAGTTTTATGTTCAGGTTTTTCCTCTTGCTATTGACTGAACGATCTGTAATCCACTTTTGTAAATATTTAATTCATTGCCTTAAGAGGAAGACAAAGAAGAAACAATGTGATAAAATGACAGTTTAGAAAAAGCAGCCTAGCACTTGCTGGCTTCACAGGCAGCTTCTACTCTGCAATACAAGATAGCAGAACTGGGGACAGTGTCATGCTCCTTGATGGAAAGAGAGCTCTGAGAGAAAGCAGCAATCCTCTTCTGTGACCTGAGTTTCGGAAACTGCTCAGGGATGTATCAGCCACTGCATGGACACCTGTAGTCTCCACTTACTCTGTTTGTTCTTCTGGGGATATATCTTGGATCATATTAAGAAGTCTAATTAATCTGATGCTTTCTAGAGATCACTACACCCAAATGCAGACAGGATTTGTAAGAACCTAAGCTTGCACTGAATTCAAACTGCCCCCAAGGACAATATAGGTAGGAGATGCTATTTTCTGTTAACAATCTAGACCTCATGTCATTCTGGAACTGGCAGTTCAGAAACTATGCAGGAGTCTTGATCTGCAGTATAAGGACAAATAGTAATCAGTATTCCTAATTTTATCCATTCATGGCCATAGAATGTGGCTGAGGCCTTAAACCTAGCAAGATTCACAAGGGAATTTATATAGCTGCATGAATTAGTGATGTGTCTCAGGTTGTCTGTATGAGGGAATGAAACTGGTACTTCAGCATCCAGACTGGGTTCTAATTACTGGGGATTAGGGGACATCATGTGAGAAGGTGGCACAGATAATCCTGTAGCCAGAGAGAAAAACTGTGGAGATCAGAAAGGTCCACGAGAAGAATATGAACTTCTGACTGGAGTGAGAATTTCATGGCTCTCAAAAACGTGAGAATGTCCTGTATTCTTGCCAATACCGCTTTGGGCTACTAAATATTGTACTTGAAACAGATCTGTTTAGGATGATTTGTCTTTGCTATTCACTGCTCATTATGGAAAGCTCACAAATACACTTTTGCATCAAATGTAGCAGGTGATTTTTAGGTAAAGTAGGGAAAATTCTGGACATGCTTCAGTATTTTTCTCCCCGATGGTTCATTTTTATGCTATTTATTACCTCATCATTTTACACTGTAATAACTGCAATAGTAATTCAGCCCACACTAGAATTAGGAGAACAATAAAAAGGCGTCTTCAGTTGTGTCTTCATTTTCTGCCCTGTGAAGTTTCTGTTTCCTAATTTTCAAGTAATTTGCTCTGTGCTACCTTCCAGGAAGGCAGATAAACAAAACGGGGACAATATGGATGAAGATGAGCCTTTAATGCTTGTTCTCAGTTCCTGTAACACAGAATTTCCCAGGTGGATACTAATAAAACAACTCATTCTGGGCTATGAGGTCAACTCCCACAAGGACTTGCTACTCCTGGACTCTGTCCTTGTCATGTAGCCAGTGTAATGCCATTAGGTCATGCCTTTGATTTTGGGAAGAATTTCACACTGAGCAGCAGTTTGGTCTCACAGCAAATACTGCAGGCTATGGTCAGAGAAAATGGGATGCATTTCTCTTACATTTATACAGCTGCATCTCAGACATTCATCTATGGTTGCTCTATGACTGACAGAGATGAACACCACTACCTGGGTACAATCTAGAATGGATTACGCTTTGGGCATGCCCGTTTACTGCTATGAAAAGAGTCCAGACAGCTAGTTTAGACAGAAATGTCTATTCTGTAGACAACTACAGAAATGTAAAACAATCCATATGAAACACGTATTAATGGTCTGGGTGATGGGGCAGAGTGTACCCTAAGCAAGTTTGCTAAAGACACAAAACTGGGAGGAGTGGCTGATATGCTAGAGGATTGTGCTGCTATTCAGAGAGACCTTGACAGGCTGGAGAACTGGGCTGACAGTAACCTTGTGAAGTCCAGCAAAGGGAAGTGTGAAGTCCTGCACATGCACCTGAGGAAGAACTCCAGACACAAGTACATGCTGGGGGATAACCAGCTTTTTGAGGAAAAACCTGTAGGTCCTGCAAGTTGAACATGAGCAAGAAATGTGCCCTTGCCCTTCCTAGCCTGCATTAGGAATGTTGCCAGCAGATCCATGGATCCTTCTCCTCTACTTGGCACTGGTGAGGCCACACCTGGAGTGCTGTGTCCAGTGCTGGTTTCCTCAGTACAAGAGAGATATGCACACACTGGAGAGTCCAAGGAAGGGCCACAAAGATAATGAAGGGACTTGACTATCTCTCATGAGGAAGGTTGAGAGAGCTGGGGTTGTTCAGCCTGCAGAAGGGAAAGCTCAAGGGGATGTTATCACTGTATATAAGTACCTGAAGGGAAGGATGACAGAGCCAGGCTCTTCTCAGTAGTGCCCAGTCACAGGACAAGAGTCAACAGGCACAAACTGAAACACGATTCTCCTTCTGAACATCCGGAAATGTTTTTTTTACTGAGAGGGTAATTCACAAATTCAAGTTGGAAAATGCTGAAATGCACTGGCACAGGGTGCCCAGAAAGGTTATGGACCCTCCATCCTTGGACATAGTCAAAAGCCCTCTGGACACAGTCCTGGACAACCTACTCTTCGTGACCTTGCTTAAGCCAGGGAAGGGCTTAAGCCTGAGGTACCTTCTAACCTCAGCCATTCTGTGGTTCTGTGATTCTGTGATCTCAGTAACACTGTAATCAAAAATCCTGTACTATAAGGGAAGCACTTTTGCATTGTGTGGAGAACGAGAAAGTTGGAGACTTTCCTGCTGCTGAGCGAGAGCTTGGCAGGTGTTCTTGTGTTGATGGGAAGGAGGCCTTGAGATCAGTAAAACAATGTTCTTATATGTTGATGTGTGTGTGGTGTGAAATGCAGCAAACAGGTATCAGTGTATCAAAATAGTAATGTTTTGTTAGCTAGGTGAGATAAACATTTAAATGTAGC
Source organism: Gallinago undulata (assembly GCA_026546715.1). Classification (NCBI taxonomy): domain Eukaryota; kingdom Metazoa; phylum Chordata; class Aves; order Charadriiformes; family Scolopacidae; genus Gallinago; species Gallinago undulata. The sequence continues at coordinate 1,506,886 of JAOTQQ010000014.1, forward strand.
CAATTGTATTGCTCACAACGGTGTATGAGCAATACTTGTAACCTATCTGTGTAAACGTGTGATCAAAAGACAGAAACTATATATGCTTGAAAAGTGAAACAATAAACGCCTTTGCTTCACCACTTAGCAGAGTCCGTGCTTCCAGTGCCACAGCATTGGCTTTACCAATCATGACAACTTTCTCGCCTTCATTTCTTAGTTTTGTTGTAAATGTAAACCATACTGTACAAACTGTTGAGATCCTTACTCAAACATCACTGGCTTTGTTCATGGAAATCTCCCCTGGAGTCCAATCCACATTTGTCTCAAATACAAGCATCAGAAGTAGACCCAATATTGTAGTGACTCATAAAAATTTTACTTGTTTTGGGGTCAACTTTCCCTAATAATATTGAATGTTCCTTTCACCTCACTGTTAGCAACGTACATGTATAATTTCACTACTCCATCCCAGATTAACCTGTGCTCCCAAGCAGTCTAGGTGGACCCTCCTTCTCCATGTGATATACAGGGGACTGCAAAGTGATCCATACCGTGCCCTGGAGGATGAACTTGTAGACCATGTGAATAATTAGGCAGGACCAGAAGATGTGGAGCAGCTGCAGAGTTATCAGGAGAGCATTCATGAAGTAGTATCCAAAGAAGGGTTGGAATATCTCCATGGAGTAATAGTAGGTGTTATAGAGCACTCTACAAAGAGAGAGGGAATTGCAATGGACGGAAAGCATATTGTCAGTAGGGCTGTAACCAGAAAGCTCTAGTCACAGAGGAAGTTTCAGGTCAGTCACCTTCTTCTCATACATAACACATGAGCCAACTCTCAGCTCCCCACCAGAAATAAGCACGGTAGAGCCACAAACCAAGGACTCCGCCTCTGCAGACCACCCTGGTTTACCCCAAGGAAGGTGCAACAGCAATGTAGCACTGTAGCCTACACAAAGGTCAGTGAGGTATGCTCAAGAACTTAAAAGCAAAGGCTGCAGCAAAATATTCAGCAGCCAGCTGAATTATCCTTTTATAAGGCAGCTTTTCCATTTCCCTTGACTGAAGCAGACTCACGTATAGGGGAAAATGACCAGGCGACTGATGAGGAAAACAGCTGAGAAGATCATAAAGAGGCTGTCACAAGTTTTCTTCCACTTCATGTAATTGAATATCTTAGTAGGCTGGAAGGAGAAAGAACAATAAAACAGCAGGCCAAGACAACGCATCTGCCCATACTCTAGGAGTCTAATGAGCCAGGTACAATACAATCTGCATGCAGGTAATCATGCCTTTTCCTAGCTCTCTGCAGGGCATCCTAGGCTGGGTCAGGACATCAGCACTGAGTTATCTGTGAAATACCACAATGCTTGGCCTATAGTTTGTTAGATCAAAAGACACCCTTTGGTGTCTTTTGGTGAAAGAGCACCATTGCTAACTAGGCTTTCCCTGGCATGTAAGTTGTGGAGCTCACCTCTAGGAAGCAATCAGAAGCATCGTGAATAACCATCACCAGTGTCCCAATGCGGATGTAATTCGCACAGTATGAAAAACTGATCAGGAAGATGGTTGCAGCATGATGGACTATCTGCTCCTTGAAGTCCTTAAACAGCAGAGAATAAAATCCATAATGCACCTTCTGCGCAGGTTAAAGCATGCCTCCTGCAGGTAGTAATGAAATCTACCCAATGACTAAGAAATCTTCCACCATAAGAGACCATATAACTCTTTTACCAAACGCATTAGAAATGTAGGTGACCAAGAAACCCAGGAATGAAGAGTTTATGGTGTAAACTGAGGATCTCACAACAAAGGAACTCTCTCCTTCCACCACTAACAGTCCAATGATGGTGCAAATCAGAAGACAGAATAAAAGACAATGATTTAGTACAGACAAATTCATAGTTTTCTTTCTGTCACAAAGCAGTGCCTGTATCTATCATGCTCCTGTGCATGCCTTCATGTTTGCACAATCATCTCATACCCCTGGGCTTGCTAATGGAGACTCACAACCACCCTTTACTTATAAGGGTATATTCGCAGCCTCAGTGCATGCGTATGCCTCTCGGCTGGGGCACTGGCACGTAGGAACACAGGCAGCTTAACTGGCAGAGAATCACCTCTTCTGTCTCTATGGTCAGTGCAGCCTAGGAGAGTCCCAGAAGAGCCATTTTTAGGTTAGGATTTGAAATCTGTATTGAGAACTCTGCAGTAGTTTGTATCTTTCTGTGTCAGGGTTTATGTTCTCCACTTCCCAGAGGAAAGGGAAGCCAGTGACTGGGAATGGAAATTCTTGGGAATGAGTGAGCACAGAGTCCTCCCAAGCCTCAACACTAGCACTAAATGTGTGGTCTTGGTGATCAGCCTCCCGAGTGTTCAGCTTGGGTCCTGTTTTTCCTTGATTCTTCCCTGAGGCTGCCACTCACCTTCCTCTTCACATCAAAGGGCAGGGTGAAGACCAGTGACCAGTAGAAGGAGAGCTCCAGCAGGTAGTACCAGAACAGGGCGGGTTGGAGGGGCTATGAGAAAGAGAGCGACAGCAAAATATTCATCAGGTAAAGTAAAGCAAGGGCTGGAAGCGAAGATTCCTTCCTAGGCAAAAGAGCATCAGATAATCAACAAAACTGGTTTTTGCAGCTTCGGGGAGGGAATACTTCAATTGAATCACGCGGTTACTTACTAAATGTCATCTGTGCTGAGGCAAAAACAAATAGCAGTCCATTGTGCTACACTATGTAGAACATTTAGGGAACCATTGGGAAGACCCTGAATTTTTTTAGGATTTCTTCAGCACTCCAGATTCTTGAGCAGTCAGTACAGAGCTTTAAAACCATTTCACTATGGCGAACTAGGTAGGTAGTTGCTGAATAAACTGTTCCCTTTAAGGATTCAGGGAGATACTTCAGATACCTTGTACTCTTGTCACAGATTTTTCAGTTTAATCAAACTAATGGGCAGAAAGTGCAATGTCAGTGTTAACAGTAATCTGCATTCTTCTGGGTAATTTTTCTAGGGTTTTACAGCCGGAAAACTAAAAGCTCAGACCCACTCAGCAAGTATGTGCTATTTAGCAAGTAATTTTTTTGCTGTTGAGGCACTATATGGCCTCCTTAAATCTGAACGTATTTGATAAAAAAAAAATACTATGACTAAAGTGGCTTTGCAACTAACATTACCAGAGAATCATGGAGTATGATGCTCCCAAGCACCAATTTCTTTGGGCTTTCTCTACCCAAAGTGTTGATTTATGGTCTTCATAGATTTTAGTTTGTTTTCCTTTGTAGCCACAGAGGAAGCAGAGCTGGATGCACTGGTGCTAGCATTGGGGAAATTAACATCTCCCATACTCTATGTGCTATTCACACTCTGGAGGTTATCCAAAGAGGAGCTCTGGATCAGAAGAGATTTTTTTTTTCCCCCAAAGATAAGATTATTTGGGAGAATTGGCATTTCTTTTCTCATTGTCTGTAGGACAGGCCATGGTCTGTTTGGTAGAAATTGTAGTAGAAATTCTTTGCTCCTGCTAGTACACTGGCTTTTTGCCAGCAGGATGTTACTAGCTCTGGTTTTGGTATTTTCTGTTTGTTACAGATGTTGGAAAGCATGTGTACTGGTTTTACATGGCAAGGATTTGGTAGCAGGGGGTGGCTGCATGGGTGGCTTCTGTGAGAAGACGCCAGAAGTTGCCCCATGTCTGACAGAGCGACTTTCAGACAGCTCCAAGGTGGACCTGCTGCTGACCAAACCTGAGCCCATCAGCGATGGTGGGAGCACCTCTGCAATAATGTATTTACGAAGGGGTAAAACCTGCTGTGCAACAGCAGCTTGTAGACATGAGTAAGAATATGTGAAACAACTCTGCAGACACCAAGAGCAGCGAAGGAGGAAAGGAGGAAGTGTTCTGGGCACCAGAGCAGAGATTCCCCTGTGGTGAAGACCATGGTGATGCAGGTTGTCTCCCTCTAGCCCATGGAGGTTCTTGGTGGAGCAGATATCCAGCTGAAGCCTGTGGAGGACCCCACGCCGGAGCAGCGGTATGTGCTCAAAGGTGGCTGTGACCATGTGGAGAGCCTGTGCTGGAGAAGGCTCCTGGCAGGAGCTGTGGCCCTGCAAGGGACCAGCGCTGGAGCACTCTGTTCCTGAAGGACTGCATCCTGTGGAAAGGACCCACAGTGGAGAGATCTGTGGAGGACTGTCTCCTGTCAAAGGGGCCCCATGCTGGATCAGGGGAAAAGTGTGAGGAGGAAGCAGCAGCAAAGATAATGTGTGATGAACTGACCACAACCCCCATTCCCTATGCCCTTGAGCCATTGAGGGGGAGGAGGTGGGGAAGTCAGGAGTGAAGCTGAGCCCAGGAAGAAGGGAGGGGTGGGGAGAAAGTGTCTTTAGATTTGTTCTTATTTATCACTTTATGCTACACTCATTTGATTGCATTAAAGTAACGTAATTTCCCCAAGACAAGTTGTTTTTGCCTGTGATGGTAATTGTTAAATTATCTCCCTTGATCCATGAGCCTTTCTCATCACCTTTTCTCCCCACTATCCAGTTGAGAGCTGGGAGACATAGTGGATGGCGGGCACGTGGTGGCCAGCCAGGGTAAGTCCACCCCAGTGTGCTCTTGTGATGACTTGGATTGTTTTTGAAAAGACATGTACTCCAAATGTACAGAACAGGACTCAAGGACCCGTGTGACTTTCAGTCTTACACTCCTGTTCAAGAACCACCTGTTTATATCGTTTGACTTTTACACTAAGCTACATATTTGCCCCTACAATTTCTGTCTTTGAGCAACAGCAGATTGTTTGGAGACCTTGGCTTGAAAGATACCACCTTATTCTTCACTCATTTGATCCATTATGTTTCCTGTGACTCACACTGTTAAAATTTTGCATTACATTTCCCTTTATGGGTTTGCAATGTACAGTCACAGGGTCCTGCTCTAACTTTGATTGCCAGACTACAAAACCCTGGAACACAGGCAGTCTTCACTTTGTCTTGGTACTGGGATCAAGTTTTCTTCAGCCTCCTCTTCAATTAATGAAAGATTTTATTTCCTACCCAGGAGATTCTAGTACTGTAAAAACCTGTGCATGGCAGCTCCCTGCACACTAATACAGAAGATTACTATCCAGCTAGAAACAGCAGCTGCTCTCGGGATAGAGAAACCTCTTCCAAAGCTGGAATCAGATTTTTCACTTTAATGAAATTTAGCTCTCTTTATTATGTCTGCTTTGGCATCCACAGCAGCGTGATATAGCTGTTCTATAGCTCCTGCTACAGAACAGGCAATGGCTCCTGTGCTCACCAGGCAAAGCCCCACTCTAACTCTTTCAACTTCTCAAGTTACAGGAGTGGAAATAGCAAAGGAGGCAGCTGGGCAAAAATGTGCCTGGGTTTTGGTTGCTATCTTTGCTCCTTGTGTTGAGGAGCAGGTTTTCTGCCTGGCTAGCGATGTTCATTGAGGTTATTCTGGTTTGGGCTGACTGACAAGAGATGTACGCTTTCCACCACTGGACAGCTTCTCACAGTGCTGTTAGAAAAAACTCAGAATGTACATTGTAAAACTGTAAGATAGCATCTTCTTAACTTAATGGGAATGATGCGGTATTGCTACTGGCCATACTGACAGTTCCACTGGGAAACAAATTCCTTGGGGAGCGCTGTGGACATGATTCTTTAGTTGAGCTGGAAATACACAGCATTCAGAGCATGTGCTCTGTACCATATACACTGCACTGAAGTCTTTGCTGCTTCTCCTCTGGCAACATGCCCTTCTCTGGCCTCAGTCTCCTCTACAAACTAAACAACCTTGGAGCATTCCCATTTTTCAGTTTCTTGGCTCACCTGGTCAGAACTCTCACTTTTGCTTTATTTCTCCAGTCACTTCCTGCTCACCTGATTCATCCCTGTTTTGATTACACTAGATACAAAGATGTTCTCCCTTGACGAGGATCTGGCTTTGAATTCTCAGGGATTGTAGGTCTGAATTTAATTCAGTGCCCTCTCTTTTGTTGCTAATATAACCTGATTTTCAAAAGATATCAAATGACAATACCTGATTTATAACAGCAATTTTCCCTCTTGCATGACTCACCTGTTGTGGATATCCTGTCCAGCACTCTCTATGGTCCCAAAGCCAAGGCTTCTGGAAAGAAAATGCAACATAAATGTGAGAATGCCAGAGGAATTCTTCTCTTATCAACTGTCTAACTCCTGTTGGTTTTTACTGCTACAGATGTCGTTGTGTTTTATTACAGACAGAGCTGGTCACAGTGTCTGGAATTCAGTTGCCAAGAGATTGCCACTACAAGAACCTGCAATTGCTTGCGATATTGCCAATTTGTGGCTATTGTGCTGGAATTTCACATGCTGTTTAGCCCAATTCCAAATAAAGTAGCTCAGGGAAGATTTCTACCAATTTCTTGCAGCCTTCTGCAAGTTTGGGGTGGTGACAGTTATGTGTTGAATATATTATAATATTCTTAGAATGATTTCATTAAGAATCTCTGTGGTTTGGCCAACACTTAAATGATACAAGAAAGCTGAAAACTTGTGTGTCTGAAACACAGTTTTTCCTTTAATGGTGAAGGATCATGCTGTTAAGTAATTAACCACTGAAAAGATCCTACTTTGTTCACACTTCATATAAAATTGGTAGTTTAGAAATTGGCAGCTTCAAACTTTCATAGAAACATGGCAACTAAAGTCCCCAAAAGTTCCTCCTGCATGGAGCATGCTCTGACACTTTGCTGTGCCCAGATTTGATCAGAGCAAGCATATCCCAGAGTACACAGTGATGGAACATAATCTATGCCACATCTGTAAAGGTAATTTTCTATAACAGTTCTGCAAGGTTCCAAATGTCAGAGCTAAGAGCAAGAAGGCAACATTCGTTGTTCTCTTACTAAGCACCTGCTGGTGCACAAGCATTACTGGATGGGAAGCAGGAAGCAGTGGTTTTTTATGAGTGGTGGTAGTTAGGAACAGACACAGCCTCCTGCTGGCTGGGAGTGGGGTTGGGAATAGGATTTGTATTTACAGCAAATACAGGTACAGAGCCAGGAGAGATGTGTGATACTGAATCAGAGGACTAAGCAAAAGCTCTGAACCAACTATGGCACACCACATTACCTAAAGTAGAAAAAAAACCCAGATGCCAGAATTTCATCACTCTTCTACTCTCAGCAAAGAAAGCCATTTTCTGCTGGCCTACTGTGAAATAGCCTTCTATTGCTACCTGCTATTCCACTGACTCATGGGCCAGAGGATTTTTGCGATCAGTCTAAAGATACTAATATAGAATTTAAACACTTGTTTTTTTTAAAGAAAGAAGGGTGTTTCACAAAAACAAATGCATGCTAAAATACTACTCAGATTACAAAGTAAACATGCAAAAGTCAAGAAATGTCATATGCAAATATGCCCTGTCACATTAATTCTTTGTCCTTTTTAATGTAGGCATTTTGGTACAATTTTAGACAACGGAATGACATGCTATTTAACTGTGGGATCTAGAGTTGATGTCTGTAGGGCAGATGCTTCTTTTTTTTGTGAAAGTTGCAAGATGTGTACTGAATAAAGAAAAGACTTTCATGAAAAGTGGAGATGACCTTTCATTACCAGAATGGTCAGGTAATATGCAGAACAGGATTTTGCCTCTTCTGTTGCCACAGGGCTATTGTACTATACTAAGCAGGTCATCCATACCAAACTCTCATAGCTGGCCTCGAAGAACAGCATTCTAATTTGATGTGCAGATCCACAAAACACTACAGTTGATATTTAAATATCTTCAGTCTTCTGCTAGCTCATCCTGTAATCCTCATACTCCTAGAGTACCTTAAATTCTAACTTAAAGTCAGTGTAAGTTCAAAAGGCCCCCTATTTGCTACATTAATGAGAAGTTACAAGCATAGATTGTGCCTGTTGTACCGGGATCTGCAGGTTTTCCATTACTTAACTCCTCAGAAGGTGCCTGGTGACTTTTGTAAAACTCACATGGGGAACTGGATTCAGCAAAAGAGCCAGGGGAACCTTTAAAAAACAGCCAGAGGATGACTGGTGCCCCTAGTCCCAGCCGTGATCATTTGATCACGGCTCAGTGATTAGAGCATAGGCATGGCTTCTATTAACTCTTCTGCCTGTTGAGGTAGTTCAATATGTATCAAGAGAATCCATTATTTATCAAACCAGAGAAAAGGCAGAGGCATGTGCCTGAACCAATCACATCTTGGGTAAGGAAAAGAAAATTAATAAATGAAATTATTAAAATGCATTCCATACTCCAAAGGAAGCATGAGCTTTTTACCTTAAACAGGTATTGGATACCTGCAGCTTCCATCTCAGGTAAGTGTTCTACCTCCTACCCCACAGAAATGTATTTTTATACAATCCCATTGTCTTCTGCTTTGTCAAAGAAGATGAAAACTCTTAGTTTTAAGCTGGAGTTTTCAAAATAAACACAGTCCAATATGTTTGTGGTCTTGTAAGTGTGCTGCACAGAGGATACATACTGACCTGGTGGGAAAACCTCTAGAAGAAGCTCTAAAAGGACATGTCTGACAACAAAATCTGCCATTCTTGCAGGCACTGGCTAGGTAGAACAGCAGGTGGCACTACCTGTGTACTCACATCGTACAGGACAGCAAGTCCAGTGAAGAAAGAAATGAAGTAAAATGTAAACCTCCAGCTGCAAACAAAGAAAAAAAAAAGTACATTAGAATCCCATTCTTTAACCACCAAGCTGCAATTTTGTGTATCAATCTATTGTACTATGTAATGTATCTATGTAATGTACTATTAAGACAAAGACATACAATATGCGTTCAAAGTCTGCCCTGATCATAACAGAAGCGGCTCTTTGTATGCAACTAGCACACTCAACACACTTCACAAAGAGCAATTCTTCTGCTTTTGAGATGGCAGAAAATCCTGCTGCCTAAAATCACTGAGATAATCATCCCAAACCTTCCCAGCACCAGCAGGTGCACAGGTAAAAGTCAAAGAATGCCAATCTCTCTCTTCAGCTTTTGGAGATTATAATGAATTTAGCATGCCTAATCTAAAATAATTAATTACTGTCATGCTTGCCTCAGTCAGGAGCTGGTAATGATTTTCCCACATTCAACCCACACAGAAGGACATATGATCTGTTTGCCAAGTTCACTGAGCAAGAGGCAGGTCACAATGAATATACACACATATAGTAAGGAATAAGAGGAATTTCACCCCAACAGAATAAACAAGTTGTTAATAGACTAAACGTGGGAAATCTTCAAAGAAGTAAAACTGTCTAAACCAGCCTTTTAATTTCCAAAAATCTCCGTAACAAATCAGAATTAACTACATTTTGAGAGGCAGAGAGACTCCGCCTCTCCGTGAAACCCCCCAGGAGCTCCAGGACACACATAAACTGTACAAAGCTATGACAAGACATTGCAAAGACATTCTTTCTACAGACTGCACATGGTGATAGTGGGCAAGTGGAAGGACACCATCCTCAGTGAGCTGAGTCAGAAAAGTATTTACTGTTTACCATCTACTGTTACTATTTACCGCAAGTCAGCTGAGTGCAGGGAGAACTTAGAGTCTGTTCACAAAGGCCGGCAACGACAGAACAAGAGGTAATGGGTATAAACTGGAGAAGAGCAGATTTAGATTAGACATTAGGAACAAGTTCTTTACTATGAGGGTGGTGGAGCACTGGAACAGGTTGCCCGGGGAGCTGGTTCAGGCCCCTTCCCTGGAGACATTCATGGCGAGGCTTGACGAGGCCCTGGGCAACCTGGTCTAGTTGGAGGTATCCCTGTGACTGCAGGGGGACTGGACTAGATGACCTTTGAAGGTCCCTTCCAGCCCAGATGATTCTATGATTCTATTCTATGATTCTATTTCATCTTGATCGAAGCAGATTAAGCAGGATTGATTTACAACTACTTGTTCACGGATTTTTTTTAAGTATTTCTAACTCAATAATCTGGAATATTAGAAATTAATAATACACATCTTTTTTTTTTTTTCTTTTTCAATTAGGGTTTGTAGGCAGGGGTTTTTAATTAGAGGTTGAGTGCTAAATGGAGCATGAGGTGACTAGCTTAAAGTTGATGCCTACCCTATGCTTTTACCCTTTTAGAGAGATGAATAGCGCTACAGGTACTTAATGATTTCCTTCACCTCCATGGCTTTCCTGAGAGCCACTTGTAAGGCATTTCAAATAAACTCAGGAGAATCCTCCTTTTCTGTGGAAAACATAGTCAAGAATAATACTCACAGAACTGGCTGATGTGAGATTTATTTTGTGCCTCCACATAATAAGGAGAACTTCCACACAGCTGTTTCCAAGAAGAGTTTTGCTCTTTGGAAAACACAAGCTTTCACATAGGCCTCCTTTTATGCCGCTACAGAAGGGTGCTGGTTTTTGACTTTCAGGATGCTGAAGTCAACTGACAGCAGAATACAATCTAGCCTGCTGCCCCCGACTTTTGAAAGCAACAGCGTGCAGAACAGTTGCAGAAAAGATGCAGCAGAAGGAATCAGCTTGCAGGGAGGCAATGCCAAGTCATGGGAAAGGCAACAGAAAAGCTGACTATTTTGGAGGTGCCAAAACAGCAGGAAAGCATCAAGAAGCAGTAAGATGCAAAACAGTAGGAAATTTTTCAGGTACAATTGAGTTTCAAAGCAGAAACAAAGAGGCCCTATAAAGACTAAAGGTGAGACAGGAGTAAAAGGAGACTTAGGAGTGAAAGTAAAAGGGAAAAGAAAGGAATGTTTCAGTAACAGAGAAGCAGCAGAGAATACAGAAGAACCAGGTGAGGCAGCGAATGCTCAGGATGCTCTTTGAGTAGGAGTGGAGAGCAGGATGGCAGGCAGGGAGCTGCCTGCAGAGCTCAGCTCCAGTGAAAGGCCCCTGCTGTTCATGGCTTGTGCTCCTGCTCACCAGGCCTCGCAAAACTTCTTCGACAGGCTGGGTCGGTCCGTGTTCCTCCGGCGCCGGAACCACCTCTCCACCTTCCTCACAGGCAGATCACACTGTTTGGCTAAACTGATCAGCTCACCCTGGAAAACAGGTGAGGCAGCGGGTTCAGATTCAGGTTTGAAGGTCAGAAGGGGCAGTATGGACATCTTGTCTGACCCATCACAGAGCCCAGCCAGAGGCTCCAGGCAAGTTCAAGTATGTTCAGGCTAAGGCACCTTTCAGAAAGCTGTCTGTTCTTAATATAATGACCTCAGAGATCAGAAAATCTTTCTGTTCCCCCACAAGCAATGCTAAATGTTGAAACTTTACAGTTTTTATGTTAACTTCTCCAGTTTCAACTTTCAAACTCTGTTCTCATCCCCTCACAGGAGTTTCTCGCTTCCTCACCCTGTCCACAGCAACTCAGTCCCTGAACCTGTCACTCCAACAAAGGTTTACTGCACCTTAAATAATTTGTCAAGTTCTGCACCAAATCTTGTCATGCCTTTCAGCATTCTGATACAGTATCAGCCAGTAACCTGATTGATGTCATGAGCAGAGGCAGCACCATTTTCCTACTGGATATTCTCCTGTTGTGGAAAACCTGATAGGGATAATTTTTCAATAGATTACCCACAGAATTCCTGCAATTACCTCCCTTCTTGTCCTTAAGCTCTTAAGAGTTGGGCATGTGACGTGAAAAAAGTTATTCATGTTTTATATTCCTTCTGGAAGTGTCACCATGGATAGCCTTAGTTTTTAAGTAGAGCAATAGTTTTTCATAGATTCCATTTACCTTAATGGTATAGTGCAAGAGTGAATTACATAGTCCCAGCATGTACGAAAGCATGTTCATTACCAATTTCAAGATGTGCTTCTTTCCACTCCTATTTAGTGACTTCTGTTCTTGTAGTGGGGACAAATGGAGATGCTGATTTGCATTCTCCAACTCCTCCATAATGTGGAATTCCTCCTGAGAGAATCTCAGGAGAAGATCTGCTGAGAATAGCAAAATCGCATCTTGTACTGGACAAGTAGAAGCTGACTCATAAGCAGTTGTTTGAGAGCTTATAGGAGAGGAAGGAAGCTACAAGACTGGCTGAGGTGTAACTGGTGAATGCAAGAGTGAGGCAGCAGCCAGCTGCACCATTCTTGCTCCACATCATGCTGTTGGGAGTCTCGTGGTGAGGATATGCTCCAGTATCACAGACTCTCTGGGATAAAAGTGCTGGCTTCAGTGCAATGTAGGTGCAGGGAGAGCTGTGGGGAAAAGTTGCCTGCAAAGCTAGGCCTTGAGTTAGATCTCTGCAACAGGAGTAGTTTTACTGAGAAGTGCATGGATTTTGCAGACAGACAGGAAAGAGGAAGGTCAGGGACCACCATACCAGCAAGTGTCCTGAGAACACTCCTTCCACTGGGGAGAAAGGCTGGCTGCACAACCCAGACAACTGCCTGCATTTTTATTCTAGCTTCCATTCTTTTACATTTAACCTGGTACTGAATGTCCTGTGGCTCCACATGCCCCACTGCAGTATGAACCATGCCAGAAGAGCCTTGCCAAGGCAAAAGTGTGTTCGTGCTTGGACTACCCACTGGTACTGGAACCCCAGCCCCCTGCTCATACATCCTTGGTAAGGGTTAACAGCTATTGCTTCAAGGCCAAGAAAGCCTGCAAAAAGGAGCTGAAAGAAAATCAGATTCCTTTCCCTACCACTTCCAGGGGACTTCACTGACAGGATTAAATCCCAGTACTGCCTGACAATTCACAATCCTGCCAATGCTTTCTCCCTCAGCAGCAGCCATTATAACTCTGGATTATCCTGCTAAGTTCTTCAAGACCACTCTTTTTATCTCTCATGGAAAAACTACCCACCATTTGTGTCTGCAGTTTTCTGACACTCCTTAGAATCTCTGATGATGGCCAAGACTTTAGTTGGCTTCCCGAAAGGCCAATCTCAAACCCATCGATTGCACAGCAACAGAATGACCCACCCCAGAACTAAGAGCATCAAGCAACCTTGCAACCCTGCTGAGCTGCAAGGACTAGCAACATGGGAGTCAGTTCAGAGCAGCTCATGTGGCAGGGATGTGTAAAGAAGCCATCACAGACTCACAGAATGGCTGGGGTTGGAAGGGACCTCTGGTCATCTGGGAGTCATCTCATCTAGCCTTCCTGCTCAAATAGAGCTATCAGCAGTAGCGCTGCAGTTGTATAGCCCGCAACCATGTCAAAACAGCTTTTGAGAATCCCCAAGGATGGAGAGTCCACAACCTCTCTGGGCAACTTGTTCCAGTGCCTGGTCACACTCACAGTAAGAAAGTGTTTCCTGACGTTCAGATAGAGCCTCCTGTGTTTCAGTTTGTCCCACATAAAAGCAAGCACAGGAGGGAACAGCACTTGTCACTATTTCCTTTGGACTGTCCTGTCCATAGAAGTTTGGGATTTAAATTTTTAGAATGCTACCTATAGAAAGCTGCTATTCCTACATATTCAGAAGCAGAACTGAAAGCAGATGGCATCTGTAGCTGGCTGGTCTCAGGTGGCCCATGCAATAGAGGTTCCTGCTGCTTTGTTAAGCTTCCAAATGAGTGGCAGTACCAAACTTCAGAATTCCAAATGTGATTTTATTTGGCTAAAGACACAAGGATCAAATCTAGAGGAAAGCAAAGGAAGAACGAACTTACCTCTTCAGGGTTCTTGCAGCAGGTACTGTAGAATGTTTCCAGCATGGGGTTGTGCTGAGCTTTTGGTCTGTGTTTGTCTCTCACACCCAGTTTGCTACTGAGGGGCAGGGCTATGGCTCTGCGAAAGAAAAGATAAAGGTTCAGCCAAAACCAGAAGTGATTTCTGATACTGCAGCACTGTTAAAAATATGACGTAGTACCTAACAGCTGTCTCCTACATTCTAAATCTAAGCACAAGTATCAGATCAAGCAGATAAGACAGATAAAGAAACCAGGAAGAAAACCCCTCAAAATTACAGCAGTAAAAAAATGGGACTTGTATTCTACTGCCCCAAGCCCTGTGCTATAATATCCAAAATTACACAAGGCTGGGCAATACTATATCCTGTTCTGTCTGCTTCTAAATCCACTGTGTTTGGATGTCTGGGATTATGGTACAAAGCCCAGGCTTGCAAAGTCAGCCACGATACCTATCATTGCTCTTTGGCTTGCCTGCAGCTTATGCAAAGTACCACGCTGATAATAAAGCCAAAATGTTGTTCACTGCTCGATCTAGAACATGGCATCCCCTTGAACTAAGGACCTGGCCCAGGATCAAGAGGGAGGCTATATCAGATGTGGGGTATTAATCAGAAGAAATGTTCTGCTGAAACAGGGGGCCACTCTGTCTTTATTGGAGTAACTTACCCCTGTTTTTCCTACTGCAAGTCAAGCATCACTTGTAAAACAAGGACAGCAACTAGAAACCCAGTCACAAGGAATGGATGCTTATTCTAGGTGTGCATCTTCAGTCTTTCACAGTGAAACAATGCAAATAAAAAAAATATTGTATAAATAAAAAAAAATTACCAAGAGGTAACAAAATTTGGCATAGCTCAACAATTCAACTCCTCCACTACAAATACTCTTCTCTCCCTCAGCAACAGGAAATAGCCTCATCAATGGTGTGAAGTGAGGTGTCATGGTGAGGTGTCCTGCATGGACACTGCACAAACAGGAAACTTGGCAAATAAACGTTTAAAAAAAAAAAAAAGCCCAAATTAACTGCATTCTCCTTGAATTTCTGGAGAATTAGTTGCTCCTTATTAGTTGTTACCTTGTACACATAGTCACTGCCATGCAGACAGTCTCATTAAAGCAAAGAGCAGACTGATTGCCTAGAAGCACTTTTCAGTGCTCTTGCTGAACACTGAAGACACAAAATCTCTGGCAAACCTTTTCTCTGCACTTTGGAGTAGAAGTTTTTTGCTTAAGGTAGCAGCAGCTTCCCTGAACAGTTACTGGGTTACCAAGAGCTGACAAACACCATGCAGTGGAAGCGAGCACTGAGACCCAACCCTGCTCTGAGTGGTCACTGTTCAGGCAGGTCCTCTCATCAGTTATCCCTAATGATTCTGACAAGGAACAAGATTTCTTTTTTTCTTTTTTTTTTTTTTTACTTTGCAGCAAAAAAGCTGAGGAAGCTACTTCACTATGTAGGCGTTTAAAGATGCTCCACTTAAAAATAGTATGAGATGTATTTATGACTGTGATTATTATATTGTGTAGTTGCCTGTGGTCTCTTCTAGTCCTACAGTCTATACTCCATACGTGCATGTGCTTAGAGATTATTCTAGATCAAGCATCCTTCCAAAAGGGCCTTTTGAAGTTTTCTTTTCAAGAATTCATTTCTTTATTTAATTAACATGTATCAAAGACAATTTTATGAACAGACGATCTACCTAAAGAATGTTTTAAATTCTATTACATTAAGGCATAAAACACAGAATGGTAACACATTTTGTTCACTCATATAACAGTTGATTTCCATCCTTCTTTCACACAGCCAGCCCCTAGTTGTCCACCATCTCTGGGAAATTCCTCTGGCATCACTGACTACAAGAACATTCAAAGATGTACCAAGATCAATGAAAAAGATACCAGGAGAGAAGAGCCAGGGGTAAGTGTGCCTGCTAGCTGCTTTCCAACAAGACACATAGCTTTTGCAGTAACTTTGTCTAAGAGTTGCTTAGTTTCAGTGAAATTCAGTAGTACCCTGGCACTGCTGCAACCAGCACGCAGCTGGATGGCAGAGGAATATAGCCATCATTGGAAATTTTGTTTTTTTAGCTCTGATTGCTCTTAAATGTTTCAATTACATCTTATGGTACAGTCAAAGGGGTTAACACTGACACTGGACCAGCAGGTGCTGTGCTAAGAACAAAGATGTAGTATTTCAATGGTATCCGTAACTATACCAAAACTGAGAAAACATTTACTTTAAGCACTGCACTAGGTCTTGGTTCTTATATTAAGCAGTTCCCTGAAGTGGGCCTGATCTTTCTTTTTTAAAAGTAAGTTATTTGATACAAACTCATCTGAAGAGGAAGATGTGATCAAGTTCTGTTGTTGAATCATGGAATCATAGAATTGTCTAAGTTGGAAGGGTCCTTTAAGATCATCTAGTCCAACCTAACTCTGATAAAAAAAAAAATAAATCAGTAAATCATGTCACTAAGCACTATGTCAACCTGTCTTTTAAATACCTCCAGGGATGGTGCCTCAACCACTTTCCTGGGCACCCCATTCCAAGGCTTAATAACCCTTTCAGTGTAAAAATTGTTCCTAATATCCCATCCTAATATCCTCCCCTGGCACAACTTGAGGCCATTTCCCCTTGTACTCTGACTTAGGAGAAGAGACTGACCCCCCCTGGCTATTCCCTCCTTTCAGGGAGTTGTAGAGACTGAGGAGGTCTCCCCTCAGCCTCCTTTTCTCCAGGCTGAACACCCCCAGCTCCCTCAGCCGCTCCTCACAAGACTTGTGCTCCAGACCCCTCACCAGCTTCATTGTTCTTCTCTGGACCCGCTCCAGCTCCTCAATGTCTTTTTTGTGGTGAGGTGCCCAAAACTGGGCACAGCCCTTGAGGTGGGCCCTCACCAGTGGCCAGACCAGGGGGACAATCACCTCCTGAGTCCTACTCACCACGCTGCTCCTGACACAGGCCAGGATGCTGTTGGCATTCTTGGCCACCTGGGCACACTGCTGGCTCATGGTTCAGTTGACCAACACCCACTCCCAGGTCCTTTTCTGCCAGGCAGCTCCAGCCACTCTGCCCCCAGCCTGAAGCATCAGGGTTGGTGTGATCCAAGGGTAGGACCCAGCACTTGGCCTTGTTGAACCCCATCCCACTGGTGTCGGCCCGTCCATCCAGCCAGGCCAGATCCCTCCTCAAACCCTTTCTACCCTCCAGCAGATCAACCCTCCTACCCAATTTGGTGTCATCTGCAAACTTACTGAGTATGCACTCGATCCCCTCAGCCAGATTGTTGATAAAGACGTTAAACAGAACCGGCCCCAATACCAAGCCCTGTGGAATACCACTCATGACTGGCCAACTGGATTTAACTCCATTCACCACAACCCTCTTGGCCTGGTCTCCAGCCAGTTTTTAACCCAGGAGTGTCCTCCCATCCAAGCCATGGGCAGCCAGTTTCTCCAGGAGGATACCGTGAGAGACTGTATCAAAGGCCTTACTAAAGTCCAGCTAAAGTCCACAGCCTTTCCTTCATCCACTAAGCAGGTCACTTTGTCATAGGAGATCAGGTTTGTCAAGCAGAACCTGCCTCTCATGAGCCCGTGCTGGCTGGGCCTGATCACCTGGATGTCCTTCATGTGCTGCATAATGGCACTCAGGATGATCTGTTCCATGAGCTTCCCAGGCACCGAGGTCAGACTGACAGGCCTGTCAGGATCATCCTTCCCTGAATCATCCTTCCAACCCTTCTTGTGGATGGGCATCACATTTGCTAGACACCAGTCAGCCGGGACCACCCCACTTTGCCAGGACTGTTGGTAGATGATGGAAAGGGGCTCAGTAAGGACTTCCGCCAGTTCCCTCAGTACCCTCAGGTGGATCCCATCTGGCCCCGTAGACTTGTTGATATGCAGGTGTTGGAGCAGGTCCCTCACCACCTCCCTTTGGATCATGGGGGCTTCATTCTGCTCCCTGCCCCTATCTGCTAACTCAGAGGACTGGGTACTCAGGGAACAACCAGCTCTACTACTAAAGACTGAGGCAAAGAAGGCATTAAGTACCTCAGCCTTTTCTTCATCCTTTGTCACTATGTTACCTCCTGCATCCAGTAGAGGATGGAGATTCTCCCAAGTCCTCCTCTTGTTATTAATATATTTATAGAAAGTTTTTTTATTATTTTTAACATCCAAGGCCAGGTTAAGTTCTAGTTGGGCTTTGGCCTTTCTAATCTCTTCCCTATATAGCCTTTCAATGCCTTTGTAATCTTCCTGAGTGGCCCGCGCTCTTCTGAAGAAGCTCATTGCAGCTTCTTATCAGTCTACATCTGGAACTGAAAGGTCTGAATTTTTCCAGACATGTTAAAAAGAAAGAGAACATTTCTGCCAGGTGTCAGGGCAGCTTGCCAACAAGTTTTTTATTGAAAAACTATTTAATTAATTAAATTTCTTAATTTTGTTTAATACCTGTCTTCTCTCTCTTTCCTGCAGGTTTGTTATGGTCACGGCATGAAATGAAATCTTACTGTAGCAGAAACAAGCCAGTAGCAGTTGATGAAGACAGGGTATAATTAACCAGTGCTACAATTACTTTGTTGTTGAGGTTTTGAGCTTAACCATGAATTATGGGACCAATCCTACTTTTTATGAACATCATTTGGAAATCAAGGCCTGAAATTCTTCCTAAGGGACATATATACACGTTGGGTTTATGCTCTGACTCAGTTTTCAGTTAAATCTTGTTTCAAGCACAACCCTAAGAGAATGATGCTTGTACTGATTTCAACATCACAGATTCATCATCTCAGTTGCAGTGATGGTTTCATTGTGGCAGTTTATCAGCTCTCTGGAAGACAGAAGGAGAAAGTCTGAGGACTGAACTGTACCACTCTCCACAGCCAGGTCAGGCAAGACACAGTCAGTGAGATGATTCTCATCTCAAGCCAACTTCTTCATCAGTGAGCTTCTCTCACATCACAGTTTACATGGAAAAGTTCACACTAAGGCATTTTATTCAAATCACCAAAGAACAAACTGTCCTGTGTGAAAGTTGTTGAAGTTGAAACTAAATTAAACTAATCATGAAGGAGCACAAACTGATACTCCCCCACCTTGGAGAAAGTGGGCTATGTGCCTTCTGCAGAGGCTTCCAGAGTTAGTGTGAGATACAAGAAATAATTTAACCTGGGGAGGGGGAGTGAGGGGTCAGGGTTTATTTTACTCCCACAAATGTTTTTGAATTTATAAGGGTGCCACCCTGCAAATATCTTCTAGTACTAAGAAATGCAGAACCAGTGACAGCATCAACCAGAACTTCTATTCTTTGAACTGCATAATCTCTTTTAGCCTAATGCTTTCCTTTGGCAGAGGGCTATCCCCGTGCTGCTGGAATAGTCTCTATACTCTCTTGCTTACAGGAGAATGCTTTACATCGAAGTAAAACTGACTGTTCTGTTTGAGTCAAGATCACAGTTTTCAATTAAATACTATAATGTGTCCCACATCTTTGCACAAAAACCCTGCTAATAGGACCTAACAGGAAAGTGTTTTCAGATCCTTCCTGATTATTGATCAACAACAAAAGCCTCTGTGCAAAATGGATTTCCAAAAGACACATTTCAAAATAAAATACTTGAAAGAGGTGTCCTCATCTATCTTGCTTCTGGTTCTGAATTCAAGTATCTGTTCCTTGCAGATCACCACCATCCTTTTTTTAAATGTACAACACATGGCTCACATACTGTTGCAACTCTCCTAAGAAGAGACTTCATCTTTCTGACTAAAATCCTGCTCCAGTGCAATTTGAGAACTATTTGGATTCTAATTTACTGACACTGGCTTTCAGTTCCACAACATCCAAAAAACCACTGGTCAAGTCCACAATGAGATGACAAAACTGGACATAAATTCCGTTTTTCAACTTTCTGCTTTACTACCCCTCAAAGCACTTCAGTTTCCACATATTCCTAACCATACAAGCAAGATACACTTTGCAATAGAAGCTGTGATGCCTTCATAGTCATAGCACTTCAAGAATTTGATTTTTATGGAAAAGGGTCTCAAACACTGTAGAACTAGAAGAGAAGCTGACATCCGTGCTTGCAGGCATATGTCAAGGGAAAAGTTCTGCTAAGGTATAAAGGTGCTTAAAATCAGGCTCCAAGTTAAGGATGCAGAACACATCTACTCACAAGCACAATCTTGAAACATCAAAGGAAGGGGAGAGGTTCCCAACTTTTAGGTCCTCTCTTTTGTCAGGGCATCATTACCTATCTCCCCCAGCACCTACTTCAGTACTACAGCAAAGACTAGGAACACTGTGGGGGTAACAAGCTTTCTACTCTCTGGCACTGAATGCCCCATTTTCCCACCTTCCCCTGAGCAAACTGGCTCACAGAAGAGTTGCTTCACAGAAGCATGAGCTGTATCTTCTCCCCCAGGGCTGCACCACCTCCTCAGCTCTCCCAGGCCCCACCCAGCTCCTACATGTCCTATTCCCACAGCCAGCACCTAATCCATGGAATAACTGGTTTTTAAAATGATATCGCTGTCTCAGGATTTCCCAGCTCAGCCAGCAGGTGCCAAGGAGAGGAAAATCCATGCTGAAGGAAGCGTGGTCTTTCCCAAGTTTAACCTCCAAACCAAGAAGATGGAACCATCAGCCAATCACAGTGGCTGATGCAGTTACTGAATTTCCTCGGATTGCAGAAAATCCTCGGGGCTTCTCCTGCCTTAGTAGGAGTTCTGTCACAGATAAATGACATGAACACATTACAGCATTTCTGACATCCCACAGCAGGCACCACCAGGAGCACAGACCATATCTAGAGAAAAAAACCCACACCTTTGCATCCAATACAAAGTTGCACATAATAGGTCTGGGTAGAATAAACTGCCAGAGGCCAAGCTAAAGCCACCAAAACCAAATATGTGTATTAGTTACATATACCCGTGCTGACCTACACATCAGATGTACAAAGCTACAAAGTCAAGGCCACATACATTTTGCAGTCCGCAATTCTCAAACTTTGTGCAAATTATTCTCAACAGAGCTAGTGCCACTGTACACACAAGGTAACGGAGCAACAGAGGACTTGATTCATACCTCCCTTTCACCAGGGGAAGCTTTATTCTCCAGGATGAAGTGAATATGCAACAGTAATGATTGCGAATGAGAAAATGTCATGCTGAAATAAAGGACCGCAGAGAGTTAGGACAAACAAGAACACAGCTCAGAACACCGGCTTGTAATTAGCATAGGTAAGATAGTGGTATGATTATAGGTTTCCTAGACCTGTAAAATGGGCCTGTGATATTATCTTTTTTTTTAAGGGTGTGACAAGAAGCTTTTATTTAATGAAGTTTGTGAATCAAAACAGCTTTAAAATTAATGAGTAGGACCAGGCCTGTGGAGACTTTCCCAGCTGAGGCAGTGCTTGGATGGAATAGAAAAAAATTTTTTTTACCTTGCCATTGGCATCTTAAAGCAGATGGAAAAGATACTTAGATTGAGTAGGAGCGGTGTGGCACAAGGAAGAGGAATAAAGGAACAGAGTCACAGAAGCACAGAACTGATGCTGAAAGGGATCTCTGGAGATCAACCAGCCCAGCTCTGCTGCTCAAGCAGGGTCTACTACAGCAGGCTTTGGAGGCCTGTGTCCCGCTAGATCGCAAGTATTTACACAGAGAGAGACTCCCTCTGGGGAACCTGTTCCAATGTTTGACCACCCTCACAGTAAAAAAGTGTTGTCTTATGTTCAGATGGAATATCATGTGTTTCTGTTTGTGCCCACTGGGCACCACTAAGAAGAGTTTGGCTCCTTCTTCCTGTTCATGCCTTGTACTACAGAGCACACAATTGAGCAGTCCTGGTTAATGCAGGAAATGAAGGCTAATCTCCAGTTTCACACTGCAAATGTGCCTGTCATCAACTGACAGTGCCTACCTGAAGGAGTACTGTGTCCAGCCATGTTTTGCAGATGAGCAAGGAAGAAATGTGAGTCATTTGTGTTTTAATGGTTGCCTACAGCACCTTCGTTCCCACATCAGTAGAGGTAACCGAGACACCCTTGTCCCCAGGAAAGTACAGGATAAAATCCATGGAGTTTATGGAATGCACATTAAACGTATTGTTTACAAAGAGATTTGGATTCCAACTTTGTATCATCATAAAATGATTATTTAAAGAATCATTAACGCATTTGTGGTTACATTGAAATAACAGGCTATATTTTTTTTTAATTAAAATCGTTCTCACAGCAGAGCTCTGAATCATTTCAACTTCTATAAACTTTTCCATGCTGTCCTTCTATCACAGAGAATCTGCAGAAGAAACACCTTTCTAGCCTACAGAGGTCTGCTTCCATTTTCTTGTGCAGCCACTTTTTAAGAAAAGATGACAAAAACATTTTAGTTGTCTTTTTTTCCCTTTTTTCTAAGCTTAAAACTGCTATAGATTTGACTAAGCTATTTCAAGTGATACCCTCTTCAACCAGCAACTACGAACAGGGATTTTTGAATCTGTTGTAGACCACTTTGAAGAACATTCAAAATCATGAAAAAGAACTTAACTCTGCAGTCTTGACAATGGCTGACACTATGATAAATCTGTTACCTACCAGCAAATCATGTTGTATTGCAGACCACATTACTGACTAAGCTGCATAAAGCAGTTTAGCACCACCTTAGGACCTTTATGAAATTGAGTCAATGAAACCTGCAAGATTTTTAGCTATGCCTTTGCCATTGTTATGGTTTGAGAAAACCCATAACAATATGTTGTCATTTAGACAATTATTCTATCAGCCGATGTCCCCTCCCCACCCAGAAAGGGGAACTGGGGAACACAAAAAAACATGAGGGTTGAAATATAAATAGATTTAATAGACTAAGACTCAATAATTAACAATAATACTAAGGAATCAGTATTAATCCCAATACTAACATAAGATATACAAGAATTATACTCAGTCCATTCTCTCAGCAGGAAGCTGTGCACTCCAAGCAGGGACAGCAAATGGCGGACACTGCCAGCGCAATGGAGGAAGGGAAGGCCTCAAGGGTCTGGCACTGGGGCAAGGAGTTGTCTGGACCTGCTGCCATCAAGAGAGAGAGAGCTCTGCAGCAAACTTTTCTAATTTATATTGAATGTGACGTTCATGGTATGAACTAATCCTGTTGGCCAGCCTGGGTCAAATGCTCAGGCCTTGCTCCTCCTTGTCCCTGTGCCTGGCAAGGCTTGAAAACACGAAGACCTTGAATCTCACAGAGCCTGGCTGGCTATAAAGTAAATATTTTCACAAATTCAGACACTAGAGTCTTCTAGAAGTGCAATTTTCCCCAGTATTAGAAGAAAAGTTAGTCCTGTGTCTCTCAACCCGGGACAGCCACAACCCCCGAATTTTTTGTGCTGAAGAGTAATATGCAAAATGCTCAAATGGCTCTGGCCAGAAAGAAGCAGCTTCAACTGTCTCTATGTGGCACTCCCAAGGAAATGACACTCCCGAACCCAGAGCAGTGGTCAGTGACAGGCATGCATTCATGGGGCCATGTGGTGATGGTTCTGAGGTCAGATGACTCAGCCCCATCTAATGCATCTCACCCAAGCTCGCCTGTCAGGTGCAATACCCCACATCCCCATTACCCAAGATAAAGTAGACTTAACTGTTCCTGAGTAGCCTAAACATGATTTCCACTCCACTCGACCCGGAAACAGCAACTAATATACAACAGAACACTAACCAGTGCGTCTGCCTTCTAAAATACAAGTATAAACCTCAACTAGGGCCTACTTGTTTTAAGTGTTGGAAGCCGCACTGCTAATAATTAGACCTTAAGGGTAGGTTTTGTGTTCTATAATCAACACCCTTCTTTAGCCAGTACACAGGGCTGGCAAAAAAGAGCTGAAAACCATATCTCAGCAAACTTTATGACCTGGAGTTTCTGTGGACCTCTTCAGCCGTACCTTGGCACAGACAATAAAGCCAGCTTTTGAACCCAAACTGCCAGCATTAAGGCTACAAGACCCCAAAGAGTACTAAATGACTTACCTTTCAAAGGCACATCGAATGACAACCAAGATTAAAGCAAAAGGGATACTGAGCAGGAGATCATGAGGCTGAGGGTAATGGACATCTTCAGACTCTTCCATGTCCTCCCAGGTGATTCCCGGCGGCAGCCAGAACTCATGCTGCCAGAGCCAGTCATTCAGCGAGCGTGCCATCCTGGAAGGAAGAAAGACCGGAATAAACTGAGGACAGTCTCACATGCAGAAACCTGTCAGCACAAGCCAGTGAAGCAGAGGAAAGATTACACCCTCGCTGAGGTTGCATCTGGCTGTGAAAGCAGAAGAGGTGTACCCAAGGAACTGATAACCTACTCACAGCTTAGTGACTGTTGACTCCTGGCACAGAATGGAGAAAAGTGCCTCAGAATTGCACAGAACATTGTTGTCATTCTCAACAAGATGTATCAGAAAGTTTTAAGTTTAATACTGTACCTTCATAGGTTCCTTTCTACAGAACTGACAGCTTGGTACCATGAGGATGCAGCAAGTCTGCTCCACGACTGGCAGCCAGCTTTCCTTTTCTATGTACATATCCTTATCTTTTAGTCTTTGATCTTTTGTATTTGTTTCTATTTACACATTGCAATTCCACTGTGGGCATGTGTGTATGTATGCACTGTAATTCCTACCATTCTTCATACTCCACCTTAAAATAAAAAAAAAAAAAAAGGAAAAAAGGATAAAAGATCTATCTTCTGCTTTAAATGATTAAGGAAAGTTACTTCCAGGTTAAGAACTTTTGTGCTAAGTGGTAAGCTGGATTCCTAATGTAATTTTAAAGACCATGCCTGAAGGTAGGATTTACATACAAGATCAGAAAATTTATTAGCATAAAAGATTGCAGAAAGGGTGTAACAAAGCACTCAACACGAAAATACTGTTGCTAGATAATTCTATCCTCATACACAACTATCACCTTGACTGCCCTCCAATATAAGCTGTTCATCCTAGTTAGTAATAACAAATACCCTAAACGTCAGCTCTGAACAGAAGTCAAAAACAGACTCTGTGCAGTCACAGGAGGAAGAAAGGGGAAGGGTGGGAATGAGATGCCTATTGAGATCATCTGAACAGCACACGGGAAATGCCATCTTATGAAACCAAGGCAAATAGCATATAATTTAAGAGTTTGACCTGAGTTTCATAAAGCATTTCACTCAGTGAAGGCCCAAACCCTAGCCTATTTTCTGCAAGAACTGCCTAACAAATCAAAAATAAATCATGTTTGATTTTGAAGATATCTTTAATTCAGAAGTAGTTGCTTTGTTAGTTAAACTGAAGATCTGCATTATTCCAGAGTTTTGCAGTCTGAGGGTTATCGTCTGAATCATAATGTCTTTTCTTGATTTGGTCTTTATTATTAACCTCAATGTGTCTTTTGACCTAACAGGGAAGAACAGCACCCTATCTCTTCAAGTTTAACTCTCATTTCTCCTGGAGGGTGCTGACAAAGCTGATTACAAATATAAGTGTAATTGATACCAAGTGGATGCAAACTTTCTGTCCATTTATGACACACAAAAGAGGAAAACACTTTCCCCTTTTTCCAAAAGAAAAATGAAAACCATCTTATTAAAAATACATTCTTTACCTCCTCCCCTTCCCAGATTTCAGCTTCTGGTACCAAAACCCACAACATAAAAATACCTCCTACAAATCAAGAGCCTGATATACTGCAGAACTGCAAACAAAATAGGTGGCAGTAAGGTTAATATCTGTTTTCACTAGCACCAAAAAGAATATCCAGGTATTTTACCATCTTTCAATTTTACAATAATCACAGTATTTTCTTTCTGGCACAGCTTCCGGGACTTTGGAAACTGTTTTTCTCCTCTTTCCAGGCTGTTCTCCATTCGTTCTGCTAGTTCTCCTTCCAGTGCAGTATCTGGACAAAAAATCATTGGCACATAAAACTAAGATAAACAGGGTTTATAGACTCTTCAAATTCTGCTTTAAGAACCTGACAATCAAGATGCAACTGTTTCTAATTTGCCTGCCAAATCTCAAGTCTCTTCCAACTCTCCGGGGTCTTGAGTATAATTTAGCCTCCCCCATCAAGGCTGTTTTTAGGTGGGAACATCTGCTGCACACTCTCTGCCCACCTTTCCTCTGGCAGGGCTGTAGGATCCTTCAGTGCTAGTTCCTCTTCCGTCTTGCCTTTGGTGAATCAGCAAAGGCACCCGAAGCCAGGACCAGGGGAGAGTGGTGACAGGGCTTGTTGTGCATTAAAAAGAGAGAAGCTAGCTGAAGCACACACACGTACCTGCTAGGGAAAGCTTTTCAGACTACTCAATAAACACGCTATTAACCAGTATAGCTCAATTTGTGTGACACAGACACAAGCTCAGGGGACAGACTGGCTACTGTGCTGAACCTCAGAGCCTCGGTAAACCACGTTTTCAGGATGTCCCTGAGTTTCCTCTAGACTGTGTGTGTGAACACAGGTTTCTGGACAAAACTCTACAGTCACAGAGCAGAAACTGTCTGTGCAGTGGAAGTAAAAGCAAACTGTGTGCGTATAGGCTTAGTCTACAAGGAATTCAACACTGTCACTATGAAGCATGGTGACTGTATTCCAAAATGGCTTGTGCACTTCGGACAGGTACTAGATACTAGCTTAGAAAAGTCAGATAACCTAAGTGAGGTGTCTGAACCACAAAGATCTTTACAAGCCATGGAAGACACTAACCTCAAAAGCATCCGTAAACTTACTTAGCTATTAAAAATCTCAGCTCTTGTCCGGGAAAGCATCAGGACATCAGGAATACCTAAGAGAACTATAGGGAGAAATTACACTTCCTCCTTGTCTCAGCTCTTCAGAAAACATTTCTTCAGTACTATAGGGTTATCCCGCAGTGCAGAGACAGGCAGCACAATAGGGAAAGCTGTCATAATAGCTAGGTTTGCAATTACACAACCACGGATTCTCCCTCCAGAACTCTATGTATCTGGCAGCAACACAAAAAGACGCAACACATGCTTGTTGGCCGCAGCTGAACTCTGCTGAGAGCTCTTTATAGGGACTATATAAAATAAGTCTTCCAATTTGCTTCGGGGGAATACTCTTAGATTCAAAGTGCTAAGGAAGTAGACAGCTGTTATCTAATCTACTCCCATGTGCAAACTATATGTAGTCAGGATCACCTTCCTGGGAGATTTCTATATCTCTGCAGCTAGCTTTATACATCACAAAAATATAGAAAAGAGTACAGTATGAAACACCATATTTATCTTTGCAATTTACACAGGCCAAGTTCCCAAGTCAAAGCAGCTGGAAAGCTAAAGAAAACAGTGTGTCTAAAATGCCCTTTGAGCACCCACAGAAAAGCATACAGGCTCATCTCTTTCTCAGAAGTTCTTTATGCCTCATAGAGCGTCCTGCATTATTAGTTTTGTAATAATACACAAGACGAAGCCCTCCAGCTCTGAATACAAGTGAGAAAGAGACAGACTCTCACGTAAATAAGAGTTCAGTAAGAACAAAGGAAAAAACCAACACTACAAAACACTGACACTAAACAGATCAGCATTAGGATTTCACAAACAGTGAACAAAATAGTAAGTGCTGGAAGAACAGCAGTGTTTGTCACACAAGATACATGTAAGGATGACATCAAGAAAAAAAGAAGTATCACATCTGTGTCATGGGGACAGGGAGGACAAGGCACCTACCGAGCCTATACTGTGACAAGATCAGGCACTCAATATATAATTCAACAGAGCTCCTTTAAATTGACACAGCTAAAAGGTTTCAAAGCAACTGGATTTTGCAGCCCCACAGCCCTGTCTGTTGTATTGACTTTCTTAAATCTCGCTTTTCCTGATTTGTTTTTTTAAACTTAGTGGTTTTATCTGACTCTTTAGATTCAGTCTTTAGACCTACAAAGGTCTCTGCTGTCAGGCTACCCTGAGCTGCTCCAAGGAACACTGAGACTGCTGTGCTGGCCAGCGGGAACGCGCCGGCATCATCTTCCCACTGCAGGGCTCCCAACACCCTCAGCCAGAGATCTATACTAAAATCCCTTAGGGACAGCTTTATATACAGTTTCACTTTCAAAGCAGAACTGTTTGGGAAGAAGCACAGCATTGAGCTAGAAAGGTCACTCCTTGTCTCACAGGTAAAATGGCTAAGCAGGTTTACCCAGAAAACATAACTGTTGCTTACATTTTCAAAGAGTTATTCTGCTGTTTCACTTACAGAAACTATTCCCAAGTTAGAGATTAATATATAGGTATATGAATACTCATGTAAATTTACATATGTGAATATAGGAGATAAGGGAGGAGGAGAAACAGAGAGATAGAAAAGACTTACGAGTCTTTTAAAGAACTGGGTAATTACCCTCTCACTCTGAAGAAGACTGGGTGCAGGGATCTGCCCTGCGGTTTACTGAACGTCACTGCATTAGCCACTGACCACTGCTTATACTGTTAAGATAATGTAAAGATCCAAAATAAAAGATTACACCAGAGTTCTCAATTTGCTTGATTTTTAAAACAAGAAAAAGATCCGTATTTTTTTTTTAAAACAGCTTACACTGAATGTTTTAATTTGCCTTTTGACTAACCCAGTACGACTTTCTCTAACTCTCCTTCCCCTGCCTCACCTTTAGCACAGCAGACCCTGCTAACATTGATGTGATGATCCTTTTGGTCTTTACTGTAGGAATTCTGACCCCAATAGCCCAGAACTTCCAACTTCTTTCGCTATGCTGTTTCCTCCTCCTCTACCTCAGGAAGCTCCCAGGAATTAAGTTCAGGAACAGCCAAGATTTCACTGAGCCACTTCCAGCTCTTTGCTATGACAGGCAACAATAATCCCTTCAATAAGGGTATCGTGCTGTATTAGAGGTGCCTCAACGCTTTTGCATCATGCTAGAAAGCTGTTACTAAACCCTCTGGTGGGTACAAAATAACCACAATGAAGAACTGTAATGCTATTTGGTTTTGCATAATGCTATTTGGTTTGGGTTTCACCACAAACATGTTGTTCCTACTCTTTATAGAGCAATACTTTTCTCTCATAGTTCATTGTCTAGGCTAAACAAGTCCACTGCTTCTAATCCTGTCTGCATGGTATATAGTTAATACAACTAGCTAGAGCCAGAGAAACGGAAAACATTTCTTTGCAAATTCCTCTGATTAGATCCTGTTTCTGCATTTTTTAATACAAATTTCTGCTTAGTCCCCAAATACACAACTTTGCATACTGTGCTATTCAAAGTCATATCATTCCTCTTATTCTGGCTACGAAGGCCCTCCAGTTCTTGATTACACCAGAGACGGTCCATTGTCTGCAGGTGGATTATCCAGGTTTTCAGTTGGCAATTCCACAGATACAAACATCCCCAAAGTGGCTCTGGGCCAAGCCATACAGGTCTGTCAAGTCATATTAGCTTAAGTGCAGCATCATGCTAACGACATCGCTGCCAGCACCAATACAGGTATTCCTGCAGAAGACTTCCTGGTATAGCCAGTTTTCCCAGGCCTTAATTAACCACCAGCAGCACAGTGCTGCCACAGGGGAAATCATTAGCTAATGTAGAAGCGTACCACCGTAAGGATGCAGTTACACTGCTTCTCCATTCAAACTACTTTATTTTTCCATATGGCAATGGCTGAAATAATTAAAACCAAGCCTCATAAATCTTGGTATGCAACAAAATTGAGAGGCTTGTCCTGTCTTTCTGAGAAGCACCTGGGGTCAGGAACAGAGCACTCTGCATATTTATAAAGGTTCCCTGTTATTTCAATTTGTATTATAGTTCTACGGTGGTCTATACTTCCTTGTTTTGGGTTAAGACTGCAAATTATGCATTTGAACCTTTAAGTAATTTTGCTAAGAAGTCAAATATTTAAGAACTCCATGGGTAAATTCTCTCCTGATAGCTCTTCTAGGCAGTTTTTTACCTATTTAATACTTCTTATAGTCCTGATGTCTTCTAATTTAACTAAAACTACCTGTTACAGGTACACAAGAGAAGTTATAAGTTCAGACATGAACTTTACTGCATTTCTTTTATGCAGATACAAATAATTTTAACAAAGAAACTCAGATTAACGTGACATAAGTTATTTTTTGAACACCCATATTATGTTTAGTCTCATAATCTCAGTCTGCAAGGGTTTTTTGTCCTTTTTTTTTTTTGTAAAAACTTCACACTACTGGGATTACAGTTGCTGGGATAATTTTATCTTCATGTATTTTTTCTAACATTTTTCATACATTTTTCTAACATATATCAAATATTGTTACTAAAGATTTGGTAAAATTTATAGGTAAAAAATTAATCTTTGCTCCAAAATTTTTAATTACCTGTACCATTATTTTCAGCATGCTGAGACAGCTATTAGCTAGTTCTAGTCTCCTGCCCAAAGGGAATACATTAACCTTCTCAAATTTCTCTTCAGCTTTGGTATGTTCATTTCCATTTCCTCATTTCTGTTAGCTATTCTGGCGTCACACCTGCATTCTGATATTGTCTTATCCATAACAACATTTCCTTTGCCTGAGATTCCTCTCTTTGCCTATCCCTCTGTTGGTTTTTCACAATTTGCAGGCTTGTCATTGAGCAAATTTAAGCATGGATGGACAGTGTCCAAGGGACTCACCTGAAATTTAAGAATCAAGAAATATGCTTCTCTACTAATGTACTCTCATGGCAAAAAAAATCCAACACCAAAAAAACCAAACCAAACCAACCAACAAAAGCCCCCTCGCTTTCTTTATAGTTGCAGTCCATGAACCACTTATTCACTGTTACCCTCTTGGGATGCCGCCTTCTCACTCTGTCAAAGTAACTTTCCTACAAAACCCACTGTCCTCTACACCTCCACATCTTTGAACTTCTTTTGGAGATTACTATAAGCCTGCTTGCTCTGGCTATAACTGATGCAGAATCTCCAATCACGTGGGCTGATTCTGGTATGAATCTTGGGTACAAATCTCTATTTACGTGCAGCTAATTCTGCTTTATTCCTCCTCTGTTCCCCAGATTTCTCATCTCTAAAATCACAACTTCTGACAGAATCTCCCTTTTTTTTTTTCATGAAATAAGACTGTTTTCCAACTCTGACTAGTAGTGAAAGAAACAAAACCACAGCCTCCTTCCCTTTGTAATCAAGACTATGTTCTCCAGGCTTACTCTTCTCATCCAGACTTTGTTCTCCACATTCTCTTCTTTGGAAGCTGGCTGAAAATTTGAAATTATTTGTTTCTCCACGAATGACCAGCTATTCTCAACTTCCCTGCGTTCAGATATTCTCCTCACTTAATATACCAGTTGACATCTCCTCTTGAATTATTTCATGTCTGCTGCCCACCCAAGAATAAATTAATCTTGCAATTCTTCAACTTTCTCAAGGAACTTCTCACTATTTGCTTACTTTCACTACTAGTCCAACAGAAGGTTGATTCTTCTTTCCTAACTTTAAAAGGAGAAAGGCAAAACTCACTTCCACTACCCCTGACAAAAAAAACCCAAACATCTCTTTTCAGCCCACTGAGAGAGCTGGGTTGCTCGGCCTTGGCCTTAAATTTTCTAGCTTTTCAACAATATTAACCCTATCTCATACTTTGGTGCAGGTTGGTCACGTGTTGCTCTGTTGAAAGGCAACAATTTTCATGTACACCCTCTTTTGGGAGATCTCCATCCCAGAAAGAGCATTAAATGCCCAAACAAAGGTTAGAAGCTCCAAACAGAAGTCCGTCCAGCAAGCAAACTTGCTCACCTAGATCTCCAGTGAACATCTTCCTTACCCAGCAGAAATTACTTATGAAGTTCCATACCTTGTGCCTTTGCTGCCTTGCTACTCTGATGCCGAGCCCGTGGCTCCCAAGCAGCCTGCCAGCTCTGACTGCCAGTACAAGTTTCAGGCTGATGTCACTCATCAACGTCAGAATGCAAATCAGATAGCGCTCCCTCAGTCATCCCTCACCGAGGGGGATGAATACAACTGCTTGGTTTTGCTCAGTAAGAAACAAATACTGGTTTAACCAGTTAAAAACAAGGCCAGAAAAGGCACTGAGTACCTCTGGCTTCACCATGTCAGGAGGTACTCAGAGCAGGGGCCCCAAATTTTTGTTAGGCTTCCCCTTGCCACCAATGTTCTTAAAGAAGCCTTCATTCCAGCTGAGCTCTCTTGTCTCCATTCTGTTTCACTCAGCCAACACTTCTACATTCCTTCTGGCCATCCATCTCCACCTCCATTTTCCTGATGCTTCCCCTCTATGTTTGAGCTCAATCAGCAGTTACACATTCATCCCTGCTGGCTTCCTACCATTTTTGTTTGCCTTCTTGCACGTTGGGATAGACTACACTTGTGCTTGGAGAAGGCTGTCCTGGAAAATCAACCAGCCGTCAACCTGCCAAGACAGGCTACCATGAGATCCTGCCAAGCAGATCCCTGAACAAGCCAAAACCAACCCTCCTGAAATTTAGGAAAAACCCAAGAACTTACATGCATATTTTGAAATACCATGTCTGTTTCTGCCATAATCCTCTTCCAGGAACCTGGAGATGCTTCCCTATGAAGACTGAAGAAACCTGGGTTGAACTGCAGCACCCGTTGTCAAACTAGTCTCAAAAATAAAGTGCTCTGCTAAGTTACCAGTGTAAAAAGCAGTAGAGACAAAAGCTGAAGACCTATGCAGGCTCTATCTGGCACCTACCCCATGGCTGTATTATTAAATGAAGTAACCATTCCTTTATTAGTTCCAGGGCAGGGTGAGGTAATGTAACAACGTGAGGTAATTGAGGGAACAACCAGTATTCTGCTACTGAATGCTAACTCTGTAACAAAAAAAAATTTCAACAAAAAACCACTGGAGACTGCATGCTGATTGTTTTGGTAAGGCACAAGAACACCATGTTCTACCACCACTGTACAAAAAACTACAGACCATACTACATCTTACTAAGAACATCAGACACGACTAGTGTCCAAGTAAGACAACTGAGGCATCCAAAGTAGCAGCTAGAAAATGTCCATAATGACATGTATACTCTGATCTACATGTTTCTTGAGAGAGTACAAATGTAAAATGCAGGGAGAATGCACCTACAAAATCCAAACAAGGTATTCAGCAATTTCTTTGGATTTTTTCCTTCATTCTTTCTTCTAATGCCTGCTATTTCCTCCAGTCTCACTGTAGAAATAGCAATCATGGGCTGACATCACTTGATAGAACGGAGGGAAAAAATCAAGTTACTAGCCTCAGCTAAGAATTCAGGTTGGAAGACCACAACAAGAAATTGAGGAAGCATACATCCACCTGAACTGCTCATCTTTCATTTCTCTGAATTCATCAGAAGGAAACCAAGCAAGAGTCAGGCAGTCTTAGTAAGACCTCCTCCTTCAAACTCAGTTAAAAGACAGTACAAAACTGCTAGAAAGCCCTTTAAGCAGCAACTCTTCAACTGGTTATCGCTATCCCTGTTACTCAATAATCGCGTATCAGGCCTCAAAAAGTTTAATTCTAATTTAAAAACTGGGAAAAATAAAAAGCAGGTAGTAGGTTCGTTTCCAAGCCATACTCAAGTCACATTAAAGTCACACAGCTCTCAATAAAGCCTCTTTCATATAAGTTCACGGGACAGTGAAAGGCTTATCCAATGAATTACCTGATTCTTCAGCCCTTTCAAAGTATTAACTATTCCTAAAGAGTTGTAGGGTTCTGGTCTGATGGCCCTCTCCTAATCTGTCCTCTAAGCATCACCTTTGGCAAGCACTTCTATTACCTTCCAGGACAGCTCTTCCTCTTCCGCTCTGCCACCTCTGTGTTAATTCCACAGTTTGTAGCAGCCCCCAGAAGCTCTTCATCCCTATTTTCACCTAGAGTTCCTACTTTCCTAAGTCCAAAGCTTCACAGTTGCTCCGTATTTGTACAGTCAATCCCTACAGTGAGTTGTTACCCGTGTATCTCTCCCACAAATGCGCCATTTCCCCAGAGACGTGTTTTCTAACTTACCACACCAGCTACCAAGAGCATTCAGCGAAGTGAAGCACTGAACTCCTGAACTGCTAATCTTAGGTCAAAATGAGAGAATCAGTTGTGATAAATAAGGAAGACAAAGGGACAGATGTGCATGATTTCTCTGCCGCAAATCCAGCAAAGATAAAACATCAAAGTGGAACTGGATCATCCTGAATGCCAACGCAGACTAGAAAGGTGCTTATCTCTCAGTTGGGATGAATCTCTTTGCATGAAGTTGAGAGGGAGGCTTCCTATATTACAACCTAATACACATGCAGAGCATGACTTCTCATGCAATCCTTGTTCTCCTCCTTTGTGCAGGAAACACACAAGCTTTAATTACTTTGTTTGAGCTGGCTTTGAATTTCAGTATCAACGGTTCCATCAGTTTCCCAGGTATTTGTTCCCACAAACTTCCTAGGCTGTTCCAAAGCTTGGAGGAAAGAAAAATTAGTCTAAAATCAAGATTTTTTTAAAATGATACTTATACCTCTAAAACTTCTATGTGTTTTCATTTTTTTTCATTTCAAAACACAAAAATTAAAACCTTATCTGAGAATAACATCTACATTCCCAACATTACTGCAAAAGCAAATTATATTAAAAACATTAAGAAAAAGCAACAGATAAAAAGATTTCCCTTTCTCCAAGTTACAAGAATAGCGACTCACTTTTCACAATCATTACTGCTTAATGAGTAATGCAATCTATCATATGATGATGGTTATTTAAAAAAAAATTGAATATGAATTATTCTTGATTATCACAGATAACTTAAAAGCCCTGTAATATGGAAGCTTAGAAAGCAGAATATAAAACTCAGGTTCTTTTAGCACGCACCACCCTTCTCTGTTCTTTGCTGGAACAGGATCTAACACCAAAAGTATCTGTCTACAACTCAGCATTACCTACTGCATAAACAAATCAATACGGGACAGGGTATTATTTGTCATGATACTGAAAGCTGGAACCACACCGTATTATTTATCCAGCAATTTTGGTGTTAGGGGATTTTGACGTACAATGGGTCCATTTTAATGAGCTATCTGCCGAATGCGGAGAGTGCTCCTCTCAGACTGCTCAGCACAGGTGGTTGTCTTGGTCCTCTCCTTAACACGGTCACTCCTTATATTACAGATTCTGGTTCCTGCTCTGCAAACGAGCTGTAAGTGCGAGGGGACAGTGACAGATAATACTAACACCGTATTTATTCCACACTGGGCCAATCTCTCTAGGATACAAATATTAATTTATCTTCACTGCAGTTCTGCCCTGCCTGGGGACAATTGTGCCTACACCAGCTGAGGCTGGGGAGTGTGCCAGCCCTGAGGACAGGCAGAGTGATGTCCACAGCCATTTGGATCCCCCTGCACAATGTAAGCATCTCTGGCTCTCGCAGCACAGCCCTGATTCGTACTGGCTGAGCTCAGAGTTTATTTTTAAAATACAGATACTAAGGGTCACTTTCTCCTTGCTTCAATTCACCACAAATATCTTTACAGGAAAAATCACATAGAAATTATTATTTTGGGAATTCTGCCTTCATGCTTTTACTTCAGCATGATCTCTAAACAGAAAAATTACTCTGATCTTTCCTTTAAAGACATTAAACACAAACTCTGACATAACATCCTTTGAATCCTCCAGAAGGAGGCATCTTTCATATACATATGAAGAAAGACAGATGAACAATAAGGAAGCAGTTGTTCGAAAAGCTCTGATAGTACCTCAGGGGTAAAAATAACAGCAGTTATTAAAAAAAAACCCTAACCTGAACACATCTTTTAGTTTACCTTTTTCAAGTTTGTTTTTTTTTTGTTGTTTTGTTTTGCTTTATTTATCTTGATTCAAAGCCTTGGCACTTGTTGGGTTAGAAAGCATATGCCGTATCAGTGTCTGTGGTCATCTGTGCAACCACCTCACAAAGCAAAATATTTTAACTGACTTTTGAAAACAAAGGAATTTTTGCTATCAAAACCAATTTTGGTAAAAGCTGAATCAATCTTTATGTTAATGGAATTACTGCAGCTGGTCCTCTTCGAGCATATGTCCTATTTTTTCAAATGAAAGCTACTCCTGAATTAATTAAAACTAAAGTATATTGAAAAAAGGAGTCAGGAACATGCACTGGATTCCTGACATTGCTGTGTAATTATGGACAAACATGCTGAGGTGTGCTCCTCAGTAAAAATGAATACACAACAAAAATTACCCCAAACAGAACAAGCAGCCTTCACAGGATTTTCAAAACTGCAAAAATGACATTTGATTTCTCGTTACTTTAAAAGAACTTGTCATAGGATGCCACTGGAAGTAAACATCAAACCTTCAATACAGATATACAAAAGGTTAATACGTGCATACGATAGAGACCCACAATAAAATGAAAGCCTTTATTTGAAAGAGGAGGGTGGTTAAGGACATGGAACGAAGACTTGATATGTGCAAAGTATTTCAGCAATCTGTGGAAAACAACCTACAGCTGGAGGGTCAGCATGAGAGACCAGGATGACCACCGAATCACATCCTCAGTGGGAGGAGAGTAGCTCTGTCTTACTCCATTGATAGCAAGGATGCACTTGGTGGTGAGCACCGTTCTGCATGACTCAAGCTCTTTACGGCAGCTTTGCACCAGCCATGAGTCTGGGTTCAGCTCCTGGAAACTACGTCCCCGCCACAATGAAGTAAGAACCTGCACTGAGTGTACTGGGGCTTTGTACCCCGTGGGGCAAGGCTGTGGCATCACAGCTTTTGGAAGAGCTTCCTGAACACCTCTGACCAGATGTACTGCAGGTCCAGAGACTCCGTGAGCTGGAGCTTTTCCAACACAACCTGCAGTGTGTTGCACTGCAATGAAAACGGTAGCATAACTCTAAACGTTTGACATGTTCAGTTACTCTATTAACTAGAATTAGGATAATAATAGTATGAAATAATTGCATGATTTTGGCTTTCTAAAGAGTAAGTTCTTGTATGAAATATTCTGTGATACTGAGTCTTAGCTTCCCCTTTTCTTTTTTAGGTGAAGGCATGGGATTTCTCCTACAGGGAAGAAATCTGGAATGGACATTAGATATACAAGCAGGGGATAAAAAACAGAGCAATTGCAACAACACTTAAGCTATCATGTGTTTGGAAACCTTATTACCCTTTTGTTCTTACCATCAGGCTCTGAATTCACAGCTAAACTAGAGTCAGTTCAAAAGTGTACTCCCCTCTTTAAACTGGATTTTAATGTGTAATTGTCATGTCATACCAATGTTTGGACGCATCCAAAGAGTTCAAATTCTAAAAAAAATGTCATTTTCCACGTAGTGCTGTGAGATGATACTAAATTTTCAGCTTTTCGGAGAACAAGTACATGTTACTTACAGCCTACAGTACAGAAAATCAAGACAGACTGTTTTGACTTGTGGATGTTAGTCCTTTGAGATTCTATAGTCTCATTTCTTGTAAGTTTGCTTTCTCCTGAACAAAGCCAAAGACTGCAGCAAAGGCAACCACAGTGAGGGAAGAAACAGGTGTGTTTCCTTTAAGATTACTCCTCAGTGCAGTTTGTGCTCGTCAAACTGTACTGTTGCAGAAAATGCCTTCGTTGGGCTCAAGTGTCCAACTGCTACACCGTACCTGGAAATATCTGGATTCAAGCCATCAAGTCCTTACTGCCCTTTGCAAAAGGACCTGAAAAAAAGAACCCCAAGCATAAAATTAAGCATAAATATATTATATATGTGGCCCAAAGTATTTTCTAAGTGTACATATGCAACTAACTTACATCACATCACATAAAACACTCTGTGCCTGTGTTTCTCCTGTATTTAAGGGTGAGTAGCAAGCTTGTAAAACTTTCCCCTACTCATCTTAGACCTGAAAACAGTAGTGTAGGATAACAATACAGATGCATTTTACTCTCTTGCAGAGAAATTGGCTATGAAATATGATCTGAAGTATCCCTGAGGGACAGCTTCCAAAGTCTTGACCAAGTTGTCATAACCCGGATACATGGCAACCCAGCTACTACAGAACAGAGGTCAGATCTGCTGCAAGCAGTGATCACAAACCAAACTCTTCTATACTAGTTCTGTGTGCAGTGCTCACCAAAACGAGAAGTTCCATGGTTGTAAACTTCCTTTGAAGAAAATGAAGCAAAGCTCAAAAGTACGCCTACATGGCTGTAGCCTTACCACCTGTGGCTGTATTGACTCATTTACCATAATCACTATTCAAAAGTAGAAATAACTGGTTTGCAGTTTGATTTTCTGTGTATTGAATATGCCGCTTCCTAGAACCAGAGAATGCTAAAATGCATGACCTACAGAGGCTTTCAGTTCCTTCCCTGGCCTGTGAAGTATTGTTCTCTGCTGTAAACATTTCAGAAAAGAAAAATTTATCTGAATCAATGTAACCAAAAGCATTTTTCCTCCAAAAGCTCTGCAGGGAAGAGTTTAGAATATTAGAGAAACTGGTGTTGTAATACAGAATAAAAATTTAGAAAAACAGTATTAATTTTCTTGAGAGATATATGTCAAAGGACAGAAAGCAATCAAGACTTTCCCGACACCTTTCTGCTTCTTGAGCCCTCTTCGGCTCATGAATATAATCAAAGAGCCTCATCAGCTGCCTTTCAGAAAAATTCTCAGTTGCAGGAATGACTGATACAGCTGTTTTTGTGTTTACTGGACACTGCCAGGTCTATAAAAATTGTCTGTTGTGATATTGATTCTTCAGAGCTTGTGCCCTCCTTTAGAACAAAGCCATTTAAGATCTGCACTCAAAGGGGTATCAGAAAACTCTAAGTATCCTTCAAAATCCCAATAAAGAAACCTTCCATCAAGCTGACAACCTCATGAAGAGAAGAACAAGAACTCCCTCAACTGTAGTTTTAAAAAGAAGCTTTCTTTAGTTCTATTTCTGCCAAAAAATGCATATTAGAAATCTGAACATTTAAAGTCTGTAATGATCTCTGCACAAGTACGCAAACTCAGGGCTTCATAGTTCAGCAAGATCAGTGTCCTCTTGCAGGACTTGGGAGGTAAGCAGACAGATTAGACATCCCAAAGCACCACCACTGATATCTCATTCTTGGTAGAGTAAGGACTCCCCAGACACTGTCCATGAATGTGAGAAAAGGACACCAACTCAGAAGGGACATTTTAATTTTGGCTAAAGCTGAAATACAGCATTAGCTCCTCAAGCAGAGCCTGCAGAGTTGGCAGCAGGAATCTATCTTTGCCACAT
Source organism: Gallinago undulata (assembly GCA_026546715.1). Lineage (NCBI taxonomy): Eukaryota > Metazoa > Chordata > Aves > Charadriiformes > Scolopacidae > Gallinago > Gallinago undulata. Next base: position 1,545,799 of record JAOTQQ010000014.1, read on the forward strand.
GCAAACAGAGAAGCCGAGTCTCTCCGAATTACCTGTGTGATAGCCTGCAAAAATAATGCGTTTCTGTGGATTTAGGTGGATGGACTATAACAGAAGGATAATGCAATAATCATTTTTCATCGCAGGTACTCTTTCTCCTTCCTGCCTGGAAGCAGCTATCCACTCTCTGCTTTATCTCCTTAATATAACTCTAATGAGATGGGAGCTAGCTTAAGAAAATTAATATTTTATATGAATTTCAACAATTTCTAACAGCTAATAACCCAGAACAGGTCTTCCTCACTCAGCAGCATAGATTCTAGGTAAAAAGCACTTTTGGCTTAACATCAGATGCACTTTCCAATTCTGCCAGCTTCTTTGCTGTGTGGAACACAAGCGTATCACAAAGTCTGTTATCTTCCAACATACAACATTAGGTTAACAACATAAAAGCTTTCTTTTTGAAAAAAAGAAAACAGAAACGAGGAAAAAGATGCTCTGCATCTTAAGTCTCCCCAGTACCTTGATAAACCTGAGTTTGTAGATTCCTCAATCAACCAGCACCGTCTCTCATGTCTCTCATCTCACAAGCAGTTGTGCCTGTTGGCCAAAGGAGAGACTAGCTCCTTTGAAGGAAAAACATCACCATGTTTGTCCTCTTAAACACACCTTCCACCTGGTTTTTGCAAAATGTCTCATAAAACTTCACATTACACTTGCAAAACAAGGAATTACTTTTAGATACTGATAAATAATGCAGATAAATAAGCAAGCATTTTCAAATCTGGCTAGCCAAAATTCAGATGTCTGACTTCACATGAAGCATCATTATCTATCCCAGAAACACTCACTTCATGCTCTGAGACTGATTTTAGTTTTATTCAGCTGCCAGTGCTTCCTGCAACCTACTGGCCATTGCGGCTTTAAATTATTCCAGAAGTGGAATCTGCCATCCAGCATATGATTTGGATTTTTTTAACAACTTTAACCTGAGATGATTATTTTTTCCTTTATACTAATTGAATTGTGTCCATTACACAAGAAGAATCGTAAGTGTAAATATATTCTTTCAGCCTCCGAGCTAGTTTTGCCATCCTTTTCTCTGGGAACAGTTTTCATTGCCAGAAAGAAATCCTCCCTCAATTTCACCGTTTTTCATGCGAAGGGTTAAGAGTAAAGTACCGAAGACTCTCCCTACAAGAGGTCAGAATGGCCGCTTGGCGGTCGGGGCCGCAGACAGCCCGGTGTCACCCTGTTCCTGGGCTGATTTCACCCCTCCGCCGCGGACACTCCGCCGGGAGCGCCGCGCCAAGGACCGGCCCTTCTCCTCCGGGAGAGCCCGTCCGGCCCCTTCGCCACCCCGCCGCTCCTGGCAGCTCTCAGAGCACAGCTTCCCCGGACGGGGACCGCCATGAGGAGCCGGTCCTCGAAAGCCCATTCCCGCCCCGGCTCCTGCATACTGGGCGGCTGCCCTCGCCCTCGGCATCGCTCACAGCCCAGGGGCCACCGGTCCCCGGACCCGCCGCCTCCCCGGCACAGCCTGCTCCCCCAGTATCCCCGCCGTCGCCCCCGCTACGCCGGCGTCCCCGGACTCTCCTTTGCCCTCCCGGTACCGCCAGCCCCGCGGGCTCCCTCCCACCCTTACCTCACCCGCCGCCCGCCCTCTCACCTCCGGCCTTGCCCGCCGCGGCGGCGCCGGCCCGCTCCCCGCTGAGGCCCGCGCCGCCTCCGGCCTCTGCGCGCCCCGGGCGGAGCGAGGAGGAGGCGGCGGCCGCGGCGGAGCCGGCCGGGCGGCCGCTGCGCCGCTCTACTCTGCTCCCCCCCGGCGCCGGCCCGGCCGGGCCTCTCCTCTCTCAGCCCGGCCCCCCCGGCCTCAGCGCGGCCGCAGCGGCTGGGAGAGGCCCGAGCCGAAGGCCCCGCGGCCACCCGGGCAGGGTCTCCCTTAGGTGGGAGGGCTTGAATGGGCACCCAAAGCCGAGCCGGCCATCAGTGGAGGCACACCCCGGCCTGCTGGGAATGGGGTACGGAGGGGATTCAACCTGAGCTTTTCCATGGCGATGGAGCAAGCCCACAGGAAGGCCCATGTTAAAGGAAAACTTGGCCTGTTTGCCTTCCCCCAGGGGGTAGGAGCATCTCCAGGGCTGTAAAGGACAGCCATGCTAGGACATGGAGGAGGTGACATAAGGCCATGGCAGCCTTAATACAGATGGAGTCCCAGCAGAACAATCCCCATTTTCTGTCATATGCCACTGGAAGGTAATGCCATTTGCAATGTGCCGGTTATGGCTGCCAAAGGAAGAGTGAAATGATAATGAACTAGCTTAATGGTTATCTCGGAGCCACCTTTCATGAGTGCAAATAAGTTAAAGAAGAGGAATCTTCGCATCAGAAGACCCTTCCTCTTGTTGCAATCTGATGGAAGTGAAACAAAGAAGGTGGACTCAATAGCCAATGTGACTATCAAGTGGTATTCTTTATTGCAGCGCTTGGGGTCGTACTGGGATTTTTCCTCAAGGTGCTCCCACTCAGCCACAATTTCAACAGGCTTATAGTTACAAAAGTTTTGCATAATCATAGTTTTTCTCTGATATGATTAGCATAAGTCTGCTTTTCTTAGAACTAATTATGTATTCAGGAGGTGAGTTTCTCCACGGCCTTTGCTGCCATTTATTGACCGTTTTCAGGAACCACAGTCACTCTGGTGGTCATTTACTTCATCTGGTGGCCGTATCTTCCTCTTCATCAGTTGTCCCCTGGATGAACTTGGGTTGTTTTACTCCCTTTTCTTGCTGAATTGGTAGCCGGCCTTCCTTTAGGCCGGTTTTCTCCAGTCTTGTCTGAACTCCCTTTATCTTGTTTTCTAGTTCTTCTTATGATAAGGAAGACTAGTTACTCCATTGTCTAACAATCACATGGTAACCTTAGATTGTTGACAGTCACACAACAGCTTACAACAGATAAGTAAATTATTGACTACTTTAGCAAGATTCACTAATAATCACAAGGTCCTTTATTTCAGAAGAGACAGCCTTCACCCATCCTGCTACAGCCCCACTGAACCAGCTCCTGTTCCTTTTTGTTGTGCATACTTCCCCCCCTTTTCTTCTGCCTGTAACCTCTTCCATTACTCCCCTAAAGCTCTTTGCAGCAAATCTGCTAATTTCATGCCTGACCACCAGCTCTATCACTTCTGTAAAAATAAATTTTACATACATGTGTGAAAACATACACATTCTAAAATCCAAACAAGCAGGACATAGAGCAGCCTGCAAGCTCTTGGGTGGATGATGCAGGAACCCATTTCTGCAGTTCCACATTTTGTTTGTTGCCAACAATGAATGTGTTTCATTTGACCAGTATTTTCTTCACAAGTGAAGAAAAAAAAAGGAAAAAAGTTCCTTCAGAAAGTTGCAGCTGCTCTTCATATGGAACAACAGTGGTTAAGCTACTACATATTATTTTAGTCAAAACACGGAGAAAGAGCTAATACTGCCATGCTAATACAGCTTTGGAACCATTGCAGTACAGCTTTATAGATTTTAAGGCCAGAAAAAAAATCCTTAAAATGGAATTCCTTAAGTCTGTCCTCCTGTGTTATACAGGCCAAAAAACATTCTACCCCATCATTCTTGCTTTCAAGTCTTGTGAGTACAGATCATGTGGACTGTTATTGTCACTGTGCTATAATGCATTCTTGGAGCACTTGAGACTGTTCTCTCATTTCACTAAAATGCTGTCTGCCAGCTCTTTATTTCCAAACTTTTCTAAAGATGTAGTATGCATGGTTATGATGAGCATGGTTATAAATATCTGTGTAGATAGAAATGTTAACAATTTTAAAACAAATATGGGGACTTGTTACAGTTTTTTTGCTTACCCATTTTAGTCCATGTGCTCCATTCCAATCAAGCAATACACAGTCAAGCTCATGGCAGACTGATGTCCTGAAAACAGTTTCTCCTCTACTAGCCAGATAGCCACAAACAGTTTAGCGCCTGGGCAAAGGAATTCAAGAATGTTTTTGCACAAGGTAGTAGGGCCATGGAGTTACAATCACGTCAGGAATCTCTGGGCATAGCCTCTTGGGGGACCCCAGTGTGCAGGTAGAGGTCCTGGAGCTTGTCTTGTGGCATCACTGAAACCAACTTAAACCACTGCTTGACCTGCAGTGTCTGTATTCATAAATACATTTTCATAAGTTATATAATATACAGTGCATAAATACAGTGTTTACTTAATATATTAATTTATATATTTCCTGGGTCTGATCCTAGTTCCTGGGTCTGATCCAAAGCCCATAGACATCAATGAAAAACTCCCACAGATTTCCAGAGGGTTGGGACTGGACCTTCCATGAGCAAAAATCTGCTCATTTCAGTGTGTGAAGGGTGAAACAACAACATCTAAGACCACTGGGGCAAAGGAAGAGGCTGTGTTCAGAGTATTTGTCTTTTTTTATTTCTTGGGTCAGCTGTGACTCTCCCTGTTACAGAGGTGTAGTGTGAGCTCTGCACTCAGGAGGAGCAGCTTCTGCATACTCACCAGTCACCAGCACAGAGACCCCAGCATCATCAAAGCACGGCACAAACCTGTGTGGTTTCTTGCAGTGAAGCAACTTGGAACACTAACCCTTGGTGAAGAGTTTGGTGTTTCATGAAATACTTAGGATCTGAGGTACTTAGAAATCACTTAACATTTTAGAACATAGGATGCTGAACCACTGATGGGTTAATATTGATATTAAATTGTATTTATGAGTAAGAAAACCACGTATTTTGAAAAAAAATAATTTAACTACCAGCTGCTCACAGTGAGCAAGACTATATTGTGTCCAGAAGTGAAAAAAGTCCTCTAGGACTGTCTGTCTGTGAAAGAGTCACACTTTGAAATCCTGTTCAACAAGTCCAAATGAAGCCCTGAGCTGGCCTGATGGTCGCTTAGCTCCCGATCTCTCTTACAATGCCACCCAGACTTTGGGGCTGCAGGGTTTCCTGGCCATTCTACTGTAAAAACAACCTTTTCTCATTTTTCCAGACGAGGTTCAAAAACTGCCAAGTGGCTGGAGGTGAACTCTTCTATTTTTGGAGCTTCTCTTGGAACTACTTGAAATGCCACCCAAGCTTTGAGGATGGAGGCTTTCCTGGACGTTCTAGTGTCAAAAGAGAATTTTATCACTTTCCGGGCAAGGCTCAGAGACTGCCAAACAGACAGAGGTGAATTTCACACCCAAAGTGTGCACAGGAAGAACTCTTCCATTCATGGAGCTTCTCTTGGAACTACTTGTATTGCCACCCAGACTTGGGGATCTGAGCTTTCCTGGACATTCTAGTGTTGAGACAATCATTTCTCATATTTCTGCACTGGGCCAAGAAACTGCCAAAGAGCTGGACGTTATGATGACAAACAACGTTTGTGCAAGAACAAGTGTTACTTTTTTGCAGTTTCTCTGGGAACTACTTGCAATGCCATGCAGACTTTGGGGCTGAAGGCTTTCCTGTCCAGTCTAGTGTCAAAACAAGCTTTTTCCATTTTTGTGGGGATGCTCAGAAACTACCATGCGCCCAGAGGTGGCTCTCACATCCAACGTGTGCCAAAGAACAAGTGTTGCTTTTTGGAAGCTTCTCTGGGAACTCCTTGCAGTGCCACCCAGACTTTGGGGCTGCAGGCTTTCCTCTCCAGTCTAGTGTCAAAACCATCTTTTTTCATTTTTTGCGGGGGCGGGGGTGCGGGGCTCAGAACCTGCAATACGTCCGGAGGTGCCTCTCACATGCAACGTGTGTGCAAGAACAAGTGTTGCTTTTTGGGATTTTGTCTGGGAACTACTTGCAATGCCACCCAGACTTCGGGGCTGCAGGCTTTCCTGTGCAGTCTAGCGTCAAAACAATCTTTTTGCGTTTTTCCCGGTGGGCGAAGTTGCGGGCCTCAGGCCCTGAAATAAGTCCGGAGGTGCCCCTCACATATAACGTGTGCAAGAACAAGTGTTGCTTTTTGTGCGCTTCTCTGGAAAATCCTTGCAATGCCACCCAGACTTTGGGGCTGCGGGCTTTTCTGTCCAGTCTAGTGTCAAAACTGTGTTTCTCCGTTTATTCCGGGGGGCTGGGGTGCGGGGCTCAGAACCTGCAATACGTCCTGAGGTGACTTTCACATGCAACGTCTGTGCAAGAACAGGTGTTGCTTTTTGGGAGCTTCTGTGGGAACTCCTTGCAATGCCACCCAGACTTTGGGGCTGCAGGCTTTCCTGTCCAGTCTAGCCTCAAAACCATCTTTTCCCATTTTTCTCCGGGTGGCCGGGATGCGGGGCTCAGAACCTGCAATACATCCAGAGGTGCCTCTCACATGCAATGTGTGTGCAGGAACAAGTGTTGCTTTTTGGGAGCTTCTCTGGGAACTCCTTGCAATGCCATCCACGCTTTTCTGCTGGAGGCATTCCTGTGCAGTCTACCGTCAAAACGGTCTTTTCGCATTTTTCCCCGGGTGAGCGAAGTTGCGGACCTCAGGCCCTGAAATACATCCAGAGGTGCCCCTCACATTATAACGTGTGTGCAAGAACAGGTGTTGCTTTTTGGGAGCCTCTGTGGGAACTCCTTGTAATGCCACCCAGACTTTGGGGCTGCAGGCTTTCCAGTGTAGTCTAGCCTCAAAACCATCTTTTTCCATTTTTCTCCGGGTGGCCGGGATGCGGGGCTCAGAACCTGCAATCCGTCCGGAGGTACCTCTCATATGCAGCGTGTGTGCAAGAACAAGTGGTGCTTTTTGGGAGCTTCTGTGGGAACTACTTGCAATGCCACCGAGACTTTGGGGTTGCAGGCTTTCCTGTCCAGTCTAGTGTAAAAACCATTTTTTTCCATTTTTCCCAGGGGGCGTGTGTGTAGATCTCAGCACCTGCAATAACGTCCAGAGGTGCCTCTCACATGCAACGTGTGTGCAAGAACAAGTGTTGATTTTTGGAGCTTCTCTGGGAACTACTTGCAATGGCACCCAATCTTTGGGCCTGCAAGCTTTCCTGTCTAGTGTCAAAACTCTCATTTTCCATTTTTCCCGGGGGGCGTGTGTGTAGAGCTCAGCACCTGCAATACATCCAGAGGTGCCTCTCACATGCAACGTGTGTGCAAGAACAAGTGGTGCTTTTAGGGAGCTTCTCTGGAATGTAATTTCAATGCCACCCGGACTTTGGGGTTGCAGGCTTTCCTGTCCAGTCTAGTGTCAAAGCCATCTTTTCCCATTTTTTCCGGGGGTCTGGGCTGCGGGGCTCAGAACCTGCTATATGTCCAGAGGTGCCTCTCTCATGCAACGTGTGTGAAAGAATAAGTGTTGCTTTTTGGGAGCTTCTGTGGGAACTACTTGCAATGCCACCGAGACTTTGGGGCTGCAGGCTTTCCTGTCCAGTCTAGCGTCAAAACCATCTTTCCCCATTTTTCCCGGGGGTCTGGGTTACAGGGATCAGAACCTACAATACAGATTCACACAGAATCACAGAATCTCAGTGGTTGGAAGGGACATTTGAGATCATTGAGTCCAACCACATTAAAAAAAAAAAAAAAAAGCAAACACAAAAAACCAAAAACAAACCACCAAAACAAACAAACAACAAGAAAAAAAAAACCCATAGAAAAACAAACAAACAAAAAAAAAGCCACCCACCAACTAAACCCCACACCTACAATCCCACGCACAACACCCCACCACAAACCAATAATCTTGGCCACTAGAGCATGCCCTGAAGAGCCATGTCTACACATTTCTTAAATACCT
>JAOTQQ010000014.1:1578003-1589960 GCA_026546715.1 Gallinago undulata
TGCCCAGAGAGGTGGTGGAGTCTCCTTCTCTGGAGACATTCAAACCCCACCTGGACGTGTTCCTGTGGGACCTGCTCCGGGTGACCCTGCTCTGGCAGGGGGTTGGACTGGATGATCTCCAGAGGTCCTTTCCAACCCTGTATCATTCTGTGACTTCATGAAAACACATACACTGCAATTCTGGAGATTTTGAAGGTACTTACAAATCCTGACCTACACAAGGGGGAAATAGAGCAAACCTCCAAGGAACACAGGAGCAGACTCCAGATGCATGGGCTACACAGGGACTGAGCAAGCAGTGCTGGAGGCAGTGGCCAGAGCGGCACCACCAAAGTCACTCACACCCTCTATACGTGACTCCAGGACACTCAGAATCCAGATAATCATTTTCATTCCCTGTGCATTCCGTGGTGGATGGCAGGGGGTTTGTCTTATGCATAAGTGATACGAGATCCAAACTGACTGAATGGAGATTAAACCAAACAGGATTAACACCTCACAAATAATAAGATGAAATGAATCACTTCTGTGGGAGCTGGGGAAAGGAGGTAGAGGCAGGATTGAAGACACACTGTCCATCTTCCTGCTTTTTCTGCTGAATTTTTACATATTTGTCACTGCTGCAAAAGCCCTCTTTAGGTACTCAGAAGCAAGGCTGCCGCTGGTCTGCCCTGAACCAGTCCAAAAGGTATACTGAGAGAAGAGACAGAAATTGTTTGGGTAGAGCTGCTCTCATGGCTACATGGATATCTGTTTAAAATTTCCTCATTCCCATCTATCCTTTTGCTCTGCTACATGAAGAAAAACAAACCTTTTTAATTTAACAACTCACACATAAGATCACAATTCCTTTTCATAGCTGGGAAAATACATGTGTTCCCTCCAAGACACTTTCTGATTTCAGCTCAGAATTAGATCCAAAACAATGCTGCAAATCAGCTTTAACAGGGGACAAGAAATACCTTTAAACTTATCTAATTTATATTTAGGACAGATGTTAAAGGAACCTCTTCCAAACCATGTCTGGGCTAACAAAGACTTGAGAAAGAACTTTAGTAACAGATAAGGCATTTCCAAAAAAAAGTCAGGAATGGAATGTGTGTAGATGAACAGAAGCAGCACATATAAAGCTGTGCCTTTTTTAAGCCAGAGTTTTGATATGTTCTCCAGAGTCATCTCCGGCTTAAAATGAAGTGAAAGGAAAGGAAATTGCTCCAATTTTCATGCATGCTTTGGAAAAATTCATGCTGACAGTCAGACACCTGAAGACTTTGCTTTAAGGTATTTTATCTCATTTGGGTTTTTCAGAAATAGCCCTGATGGAATTTCCTTTTCATACTTGAAGCCAATACATCGGGACTCAAAAAATTAAGCTCAGGAAGGCATCCAGAGACCTAGATACTGACCCACCTACAGGCTACTTCACCAGTCCTGAGGCAATAAGGGAAGAGGTGTCATACATACCTATGGATGAGATTGGTCAGAGGCTCAATCAGTTTCTTTCCCAGCCTTGGTTCTAATGGAGTAAGAGCACCAAACTATTAAAAAAGAAGTGCAGAAAAGAAAGTGACTTAATAGCTGCTTTTAAACAGTAGAAATACATGATTTAAATTGCAGCTCATTGTATTTGAGCCAAGCCATATTAAAATATTTTTCTCTCTTTGGTTATGTTTACAAATACTAGGAGATATTCCTTCTTTCTTTTTATTCATATTTACTGGTAACTACATACCTCCAAGAAAGAAATCTATTTCACACCCAAGATCATTTAATGAGAACCCCAATCCTTTAAATGTAGGTCCAGAATACTTGCCAGTTTTATAATTTTAATGAGAACCCAATTATTGGTTGACGACGTCATCAACTTGAAAAAGAGTGGAGCAAGGGAAAGGTAGTTTTTGGGATTGCGTCGAGCCAGCTCACAAATAACATTTACTGCAGCAGACTGCACACCTGGGGAAAAAAAGTGGGAAAAGCAGAAATCTCATCAACGCCCTAATTGTAATTGAAGTTTCTGGTGCAGAACCCCCAGAAAAAAAAAAAAACAGCTAAGGATTCAGATTTTTGTGGCCAAGGGGAATAGTTCATTGCCTCATTACCAACCGTGGGGTAAACTCAAGAATGCAAAAACAAGCTGAGAAAGGATTTTATATAAATTTTGGCTATTTACTATAAATTTTGGCTATTTTCTAATGTATCAACGAGCTGGGTATCTGCTTTGGGTCCAGCATTGGAAAGAACAGGACACTGTCAGCCTCCTTCCCCCTTTACTTGTTTGTGGAACACAGAGAACATAATAATCAATGATCCTACCCCCATAAATTTTCCAAGCACTCTCACTTCTTTAAAATGCATGTATTGTTTAGACATGTTCAAACACAACATAAAAATACTGAATCTTTAAACAATCTGACTGGATACATTCATTCCCTTCTAATTGCTCAGCTTCTAGATTGATTGCTCTCCATTTGGAATCTTTTCATCTATATGCTGAGTTCTCTCATAGAGAGCAGTCCTTTTCTCCATAAAGCATAATAGATATTTTCTTCCTCTGTTTTTGAGGGGGGGGGTGTGTTTTGCTTTCTTGGATCCTGGAAGATTGATCTTACACGCCCACAAATTAGTCCAGGACATGCAATTCAATTTCTCCCTCTAAACACCCACGCAAATCAACCGGAGAACACGGAATTCTTGAAACAAGCGTACGACGATTTGGTGCAGTGAGGGAAGACCAGCACCTTCTGGGGAGGCTAAGAATTGTGAATATGACAGAGCAATCGCAAATTTCCTGTGCTGCTGCTGAACTACACTGACACAGTACTGAAAGGCCCAAACAGCAGTCTGGACTCAAAGTTTTAATTTAAAAAATAGGAAAAAAAAAATCTGTATGCTAAGTGATGTGAAATTATGTTAAGTATATCCATTGCTAGCTGACAGCTGCAGCTTTGTTAAAGAGCACAGGAAACAACAAAAATCCAAACCCTGAAATAATCCAAAATATTTTCAAATATTCAAATAGTTTCAATGGCTTTCGCTTTGAAATAAGAATTGGACATTTTAAAAAATGTATTTTTAATATGGCAACATCTGTCAAAAATCTCATACTTTCATGTACCAATTAAACAAGCAAATCAGTATCCAAAAGATGATTACAGCATTTCTCATGTATTCTTCTCTCCCTCAGCTCTAAAAGCATGGCTACCCAGATGTTTTGGAGCAGAAATAATTTACTGAAATCCACTCACCAGGATCTGGATCTTCAAGTTTCTCTTTAAGGCGAGGAAACGCGGGACGGAGGGACTCTGGGTATTTCAAAAAAACTTTGTACATGATTAACACTGCCTTCTTCCTGATGTAAGGCTTTGTATGAGACATCTGTGAATGAAACAATCGCAATCAGGCTCTTAGCACATCTGTGTCCCCATGGTTCTCCTCAAGGTCCTTATGTCCATACCAACATCTCAAAATTTCTCCCAGGACAACTCAACTACTTTTTGAAAACTCAGTGTAATTTATTACCAAAACTAACAGAAATATTCAAGGTAACCCTCTGGAGCTAAGTGTAGTCTCCCCGAAACCCCCACAAGAACAAGGCATTGGTTTTCACATGCAACAGTTTAAATTTAACAGGCATCTACCATATTTGAACAAATTAACATTCTGTGATTGCAAAGAAAAGTTATTCCAATCTTATCAACTCACCAGTGTCATGATGTCATTTGCCAAGTCCCTGGCAAGATCTGGAGTAACAAAACAGGACAAGCCAGTCAGTGCAACTCCAGTATCATACTGGTTAGGGCTACTCAGGTCCTAAAAAAGGAAAAACAGGCTCAAAAATTTAAGATCACACAGGACGTTGAATACCAATTTTCTCAGACCAATTTTATTCACTCAATAGCCATGAAGCAGACCTTCTACTTGGTGGGAATATTTAAATCAACTATTTATTAACAGGAACCTCCTCTAACACCTGCTAAAACACAGCTAGCCTGAGGTCTAATGGGCATGAGGAATCATAACCAAACAATAGATGGCTGACGGCAACACAAAAGCAATGGGAGATAGTGTACCTTGGTGGTATTTTAGGAGTGCCAAATAATTTTTAAAACCTCATGACGTGATCGCAAACGTTTTCAAACTACTAAAAAAACCTGGTATTAAATACTAACGCTGCTAAGTCAAAGCCCAACTGTCATCAACTCTGCTGGGAAGAGGCACCCTTGTCGAGTGCTTAACAGTGTCCTAGTGCTTAAGATATTAGAGAAATGAGATTACTTTCCTTCCAAGCTGCTGCCACCACCGTAATTTTCAGTCCATAGGACAGGACACAAGCCAGAATGTAGAATATATTTTAGCAGTCAAGATTCTTTGGACTTATTTGTAGTCAGTATCCTACCTAGTCCTTCAGTTTTTTCCAAGCTTCATACTCTTTAAAATATTAATATTTATAACTGACTATGTTCAATATAGGTTATAAACCCAGACCTCACTGAATACAGAGCGTTACAGGATCAATCCCTAATTGCAGTTATTAGGAAATAAGAATACAAAGTGAATGGCATGGAATTAACCCTCCACATTCACAGGGACATGGAGGCTGCTTTAGGAGACCTCAACATCATCAGGTCCTCAGGGTTCCCAGCCATTTCTACCTCATTTTAAAACCTTTTGCAGGAAATTAGATTCTACTTTAAGAATACTGAAATCTACTTCTTAAGGAACAACAAAACTTGGCAATTTGTTTTGGCTATGAGAACTGACAAAGTTGCTAGATCAATGAAACATGAAAAGGCACAAAAAATATGTTTTAAGTAAAAACTCTGGCACAAAGAAGGAAGGAGTAGCCCAGTAAGCAACCGAAATTCAGTATAATAGAGTCTCCACAGTAAAGAATATGGATGGACACTATTAAAAATATGCACTTGTCAGAGCAGAACAGTTTAAGAGATAAAGTGAAAAGCAGTAAGTCTTTAGTAGAGATACTGGATCACATCCCACTGATCTTTAAGTAAAAGACAGTTTAGGTACTTAGATGGGAAAAATATAGGTACATCTTGTACTGGATTAGTCAGGTTTTAAAGCAGTGATACTTTAAAAAAATTAACCTTAAGAGCTTTAAAACTGTATCTGTAATATGAAGAATAGGAAAGTAATGCTGCAACCCAGTAACTCTGAAAAAAACAAGTGATGAAGCTCTATGAAAATTAATATAACACACTTCAGACAATTAATACAGACCACAACCTTGCATAGACTCTTCACCATTTTTCACACACAATTATGCCAAAGTCAAACCACTGATCTTTAATTACCAGAAGAAAACAGGCCCTCAAAAGTAGGAATTTTGTGGAGCTAGGTGACTGCTTATTTTCCTTCAGAAATGGGGACATTTTTCTTACCCATTATATTCTTATAAGGGCTGGCTAAGAGACCAGTAACATTAACAAAGGTTATTGTTGTCACTTCTCCCTGTGACAAACAGCAAGCTGATACGAGACAGCACAAGGGAAGCCCAAGGGCAGATCCTCAGTATTTAATGAATCCTTCAGCTTGTGGAATGAGAGCAGAATCTAAACCAATCTACTTAAAAACCTTTATATGCCTAAAAGAGGAATACTTTGTACAGATTTGAAAATCCAAGTGGGGAGACAGTGCAAGAAAAAAATTAAGAACTGAAGTAGAAAGTTTACCTTTCGGATCTGATTAGTAGTCAACATAATTACATCAGTCCCTTCGTGAAAGCACTGAGAGGCAGCTAGGTAACCGATGCGCTGGAAAGAAACAAGGAGAGGAAAAAAAAATAAGTAATTTTAGACAGTGTTTAGATGAACAACAACTGGTAGCTTCATAAGCAATATTAAAAAGATGAATAATTAGGCAGGAGGTTTCCTAATTGAAGAGGCATGACAGGGTCCTCTAGAAAAGGGGGTTTGTATCAGGAAAGAATCTCAGAGAAATAACATCTCTAGAGATAACACATCTATCTTAAGGGTAGTAAAACTAGCTTCCCCTTCTCTACTTTATTTAAAACATACAGGTTCAGTGACCATGAACACATAGAGATAAGATAGGATGGTCAATAGGAGCATATTACAGTTATTTTGTCTGTGTTGACGCCTGACTTTCAGGTACTAAAGCTCAATTTGGAAACTCTTCCTTACAAAGTAGCATTCCACCCACTTTGGTGAAAAAGGTCTGCAGCACGGAGCATGAACAAAAGCTTTCAAGAAAAATTATCAAGCTATTACAAAATAAAATATGCCTTCTACTAGGAATCCTAGGTGGTCTTCACATAAAAAACAGCTGTCATAACTTTTGTGAAAAAAGCAGGATATTTGGAAAAAAAGCCTATATTGGCAGGACAAATATTTTCCATATACTAGAAACAAATACAATCTACTTCCTTTCTGTACTGTGGTGAATTAAGTAAAATCCAGTTGGCAGCCAGTCAAGAGCGGTGGCCCCCAGGGCTCGGTATTGGGGCCACTTCTCTTTAACATCTTTATTAATGATCTGGACAAGAATACTGAGTGCACCCTCAGTAAGTTCACAGGTGACACCAGGTCGGGTGGGAGTGTTGACCTGCTGGAGGGTAGAAAGGCTTTGCAGAGGGGTCTGGACCAGCTGGATAGATGGGCTGAGGCCAATGGGATGAGGTTCAACGAGGCCAAGTGCCGGGTCCTGCCTTTGGGTCACACCAACCCCCTGCAGCGCTACAGGCTGGGGCAGAGTGGCTGGAGCTGCCTGGCAGGAAATGACCTGGGGGTGTTGGTGGACTGTGAGCTGAACAGGAGCCAGCAGTGTGCCCAGGTGGCCAAGGAGGCCAACAGTATCTTGGCCTGTATCAGGAACAGCGTGGTGAGTAGGACTCAGGAGGTGATCGTCCCCCTGGACTGGGCACTTGGCGAGGCCCCACCTCGAGGGACGGGTCCAGTTTTGGGCCCCTCACCACAAAATAGACATTGAGGGGCTGGAACGGGTCCAGAGAAGGGCAACGGAGCTGGGGAGGGGTCTGGAGCACAAGTGTTGTGAGCAGCGGCTGAGGGAGCTGGGGGTGTTCAGCCTGGAGAAAAGGAGGCTGAGGGGAGACCTCGCTCTCTCCAACTCCCTGAAAGGAGGGTGTAGCCAGGGGGGGTCAGTCTCTTCGCCCAAGTCAATGGCCATGGGACAAGAGGAAACGGCCTCAAGTTGCACCAGGGGAGGTTCAGATTGGATATTGGGAAAAATGTTTACAGGGAAAGGGTTATCAAGCCTTGGAATAGGCTGCCCAGGGAAGGGGTTGAGGCACCATCCCTGGAGGGATTTAAAAGCCGGGTTTACATCATGCTGAGAGACATGGGTTAGTGATCAGTCAGGTTAATGGTTGGACTAGATGATCTTAAAGGTCCCTTCCAACCCAGACAATTCTATGATTCTATGAAGAAAGCACACTAAACAACAAGGTACTGATTCATTGACTAAATACAGCACTGAAGCTGCCTGGCTGGTACAGTCACACAGAGAACTCACTTTGAATGTAAACTTGGATGCACTCATGACTTCAATAATGTTGAAAGCAGCCCAGCTGATGTCGTAGCCCAGCATCTGTAACTGTGAGCAGAGAAGTCAAGATAACAAATAAGCAACTCAATAAAATAGGTCAAGATACCTCACAAAATTGAAGCTGTAAGAGTCCAAATATAATGCAGTAAAACATCTCATGTTTACAAATAATGTTACATTCTACACCACTCACAGTAAGTGAAAGAAGTCTTAAAGTTCCACCAGAAGCAAGTGTTAAATAGTTTCAATTAATTCCAGGTACTACATACAGATAAGCATCATTGTGAAGGGTTTTTCCTAGGTTGTTTTTTTTTTTAAATAAAAACCAGAACAGAACCACAAAAATAATTCTTTAACAGTATTTCCCTCCTCTCCTTCTCAACAAAGGACTGTGCAAGGGGAAACAAACACCAGTTTCAAGGGCTCGCACAACTGCATGATAAGGAACAATTCAGTGGAAAACAACTTTTTAAAGTTTTACATCAGATTAGCTTCCTGACCTATGTCAGTATAATAAAATTGTACCGATACTAGTGCCAGCAGAATGACCAGAAGGGGAATATGCAGCCTCTGACGTCAGACACGGGTGGGAGCATTTTCACCCGCAGCCTGCGCTTACGAGAGTTTAAGAAAAGCGGCAATTCAGGGTGAAGACTAGCTCCCAGTCAGCAAGAAAAAAAAAAAAATGCGATGATGCGGGATCCCAGCACAGCACTTACATATGTAAGTTTGCAGACTGCGTTAGCTTTCACAGCAATGTTGTCCTGCTTCAGCTCCTGCTTGATCTCATCAATGCACTGGGAGATGTATTTCGCCTGAGGAAAACAAACAAACAAAATTATCCTTATTTACCAGTCTTGTAGATTTCCAGCATGTTGGGTAGAAATTGAGCACTCAGGGGTCTCAACAGAACTTGGGCTCCACCGTTCCCAGCACATACACTGGTCACCATGATGGGAAGCCAAAGATCACGCACTCATTACCTCGCTAGAAAAAAAGCATGTCCAACACCATTAACAGCCCACAAATTTCAGATGACTGATGAAAATACCATGAGTTACCCCACTTTTGGGCAGACTGTACAGGGATGGCATTGCAGATGTGCACCCACAACAGTCCTCACCCCTGAGGGGGCACAGCACAGTCTCACAGGGGACCAGTGGCCCCTGCCACCCCCCTACCCAGCAAGGACACCCCCTCCCCGAGAGCCATCTCCCCATCTACACATCTTGATGAGCAACAGTTATTTGTTATGAATTTCTCGGTAACTCAGAGAGCCAAATGCCACAATGTTTACATCTAAATATTGGTCCTTCATTTCTTTCCAAACAATCACGTCTCCGTCTGTGGGAGGGATGTGGCAAATGCAGGATTTAAAAATATCTGGACAGATTTCCCTTTAGAAGTAGGCTCAGCTCAGTCAGAGATTCTTTCACTTCACAATTAATTATGATTTAAGTGCTGAAGGTATCTGCTACAGAAATCATCAAAATTTAAATGCAGAGAGAAATAATCTCTCTTCAGAAAGCCACACACACACCAGAGCATTTCACATTCCATATATTTATATCAACAGCCAGAGGAACCAGGTCAGAAACAGATTAACCAGTTTCAAAGTAAAATTCTGAGTGAATACCACTATCTTCCACCAAAAAGATTTTTTCAACCTAGAAGTCTATTGGCCTTCCTTAAATTAACATTTCTCCCCTTGACACTAAATTTTGGGTATTATCCCAGCCATTCTTTGGTCTTTTACAATATCCTAGAGTGTTTCAACGCATAAACGTTTGCCTCTGGAAGGCACAGAATGTTATTTTTAATAACTAGCAGGTGATGATAAAAAAAATTGCACAAGGTCTGTAGAGCAAAGAGACCCTGCAACGATCCAGGTGAGGAAAGGCAGCAACTGAATTGTAATGCAGGGGCTTTGTACCCCAAGGAACAGTCACGTAGTGACAATTCACACCGCTGTCACTTGGAGTCTGGTGACACCAGAATCAGAAGCCAGCACCAAGACACAAGGTGAACATGCACAATTCAGAGGAGCAGCAGCAGCCCTGGTTTCACAGCTTCTACAGAAGCACAATTATTTGTTTTTTTCTTTCAAACGCTGCAGTTACAGAGGAATAAAAGCCAGCTCCTCCCTGGCGTGGGTAAGCTCAGGTGGAATCACATTTAGTAATTTTGAGACTTTCACTAAAAGTCTTTGTTGAGCTTGACAGAGATCCTTGTCCAACTCCTGCAGCCTCCTGAGGTCCCTCAGACACCTGCCCCGCTCCCAGTATAACGGAACCCAGTCAGTCTGACGAGAGGAAGGTGGCAAATTAATTTACTTGAAGAAATGTAAGATATTCCTAAATGCTTGTATTTGGGGTAGAAATACTGTCTTTGCAAAGGGAATTTTCACATAAGGGAAGGATTGCTAAACACCAAACAACCCTTTCCTCTACAGAGATACCCATCTGTCCTTCTGGATACGGCTAAGTGGATCACGTCTGCCAGAACTGGAGATAGAACCGCCACCAAGCCCTTCCAATGCGGAATCCAGGTGATTTATTGCAGGAACTAGGAGATTTGGGACTCTAAACCCATCACCTGAGAGTCATTCAGGTCCAGACAACTCCCATGGGAAGTTTAAACTCTTGAATTTAAAAATAAAAAATAAAAATTCTGAGAGTAGGAAATACATCATCAGAGATGCTGAAAGAATGACTTCTACAACATGCAACTGATCTACAAATACATTGTACTTAGCCTTGAATATTTTATGCCTACATAAGACGATGCTGGAGCAGCGTTACAGAATCCTCCACGTGTATCTCATTGCTGCACCTTGGGCAGCACGGGCTCTGGGTGCAGGACACCAACACACAGCTTCTCAGTCTTTATGTCCATAACCAGAAGGCACTATTGTCATTTCCCATAGGCTAATTTTTAAATAGTTTTGGGATAGGTGCTAAATTTCCTAGAAACATCTTGGAAGTTGAACACAAACCACTGTGTGACTGGGAGGGGAAAATAAAAATATATGAGAGCAGCGAAGTTTAATGACATACAGCCCAGTACAGGCTCCTGAGTCACTGGTCACACTCGATGGTCCCAGCAGCCTGTCTCCCAGTCAGCCTAACGTAACCAGTGACCTTTGGAAAAGTCCATTACAGAACTCTGAATCAGATCTGAAACTAAAAGAAGGGATTTTGAAGAGCAGAAAGAAGTCCTTCCAAAACAGCTGTACTTCAAATCCTAGAAGACTACAAGGAATGAAGACCCCTATATATAGAAAGCTTTAAAGGATCAGCAGGTATTAACTTTTTGTTAATCCCCGGGGAGTAGCACTGTCATGAATGCGCAATATGAAGAAAACGGATCTGTTCAGTCTCCCCCTTAAACCTGAACCCCAACCACCTCCAGAGATTCACTACCACATTGAGCATCTACAGAAATATGAAGGAAACAAGTTTGCACGTGTGGGTCTCTAGTGAAGCCCTTTCTAGGGCTGGGGCACCTGGAACCCCCTGGCCTCTGCTGCTGGGGTAGGGCTAGTGGCTCCCCCAAACCATTTCCAGGCCCAAGAGCTCTTCCGTGGAGCCACTCTAAGGAGTAAACGGGAAAACCATCACTCAATGCAATGAAGAAATAATGGCAGTTGCTCAGCAAGGCCTAAGTATTCGCAGGAAAAAAAAAATATTTACATACTAAACCAGGACAAAATCTAGGTACTTTTCCCAGCATTGATTTACTGATAGTTTTTGCATAAATCCTTCTAATAAAGCAATTGCCTAGCTTGGTAATTAAAAATAAGTACTTCCCAGGATATTTTTCCCCAGCTCAGTTTTTCCTGACATGCTTTTGAGATCTCACAAGGAAAGGAAGCAAAAAGAATATACTTCAGAGTTCATTTATGCTCACAGTATTCATTATATCAATGTATTTCTTAACTATTAATTCTGTGACAGTCTTATTTGAAGTCTTCCCGGGATGCTACTCAATTGCTCCCATATTTTTGGCCAGTCAACTGAGGAACACTTCTAAAGTCACAATATTTACATAGACCTTTGGATGTTCACAGCCAGGCTGCTTTGAGGGAGCGAGGCGATTACAAGGCAGCCTTTCAGCCCCGGAGAACAAGCAGAGCCATTAAGGGTAAGAAGCCCCTCGGAAGGACGGCAACCCCAGCCAAGCTGCCGGGCTGCAGTCAGGGGCTGTCAGGCATACGGTAACACCAGGGAAAGAGCAGAGAGGGGCTATTTTATTTCTGCTTGGCTGCCAAGTGGGAAAAGAGCCTTCCCAAGTCCTTACTGAAATGCTGTAGCAATCACTCACAGAATTACAGAATGATATGGGGTTGGAAGGGACCTCTGGAGATCATCTTCTCCAACCCCCTGCCAGAGCAGGGTCACCCAGAGCAGGTCCCA
>JAOTQQ010000014.1:1590060-1600231 GCA_026546715.1 Gallinago undulata
TAAGAGAGATGCTCCAGGCCCCTCATCATCTTTGTAGACCTCTGCTGTACAGGTGATTGCTTTCTCCCATGTGTCCCTCAGAAGGAGGGAGATGACAGAACCACATGCAGAGCAGCATGGCCAGAACCCAAGGAAAGCCTGCAGATGTTAATGGTAATTACTCCACAAAGCTGTGAATACAGCACTAAGTCACAACTGCCTTTTCTTAATGTATTCCCCCAAACCGATACAGTAAGCATTTTATATCCACTAACAAAATACACAAGCCAGTTGTTAAAATCAGCCCAAATTCCTCAAGAATCCCAAGACCTCACCCAGAAAATACGTGCATTTAAACTACTGTGAGTGGTTAAAGTAAGAATGAAGGTATCATGAATCAGAGACAACCCCTCTGAGACAGAGGGAGGGAAGAAAGGGAAAGTGGGTCATGGTAAGGAGCCAAAATACCAGTTTATTGGATTTTTCACTTCCCAAGCCATGTTTTTTGAATTAGCTCTGAAAAACATTAAACCTTTATTCCAAACTTGGGGTTTGCTGACAATTTCAGAGAGGTTCACAAACGACTAATTTATTTATTTTTTCCAAGCAATATGTGAATGAAACTGAAAAATCTCTCATCTAACATTTGTGACATTCTCAGGCAATGTGACTCTGCTATGCTTTCATCGACAGATGAGAAGCCATTAATGATTAGAACAAATATCACTGCAGAACCTTAACATCATATTTAATCATGAAAGCTATTAATTTCCAATAGCCTTACAGAAGCTGTACTCTTATCTCAACCATATACCATCTTCAGAAGCCAACAGAACTCGCATTCTTGCCACTGAAGGTTACTGTTCAACACTAAACACAGAGAATCCTCCACCAAAGTCCTCGTCAGGATCCAGCCTCAGTTACTGGATCCACTGGGAGATTCAAAGCTGTCCCTCACTGCAACAGCCGAGTGATTTCCACCCAGATGAAACAGCAAGATGTCAGAGAACATTAGTCTCTACATGTCTGGCACTTTCAGGGTTAAATACAGTGTTTTAAGGAAAGGATGATTAACAGTGAATGCCACAAGGAGGAAGGTATGATCTGATATCAACACATAACTACACCATTCTAAGCGAGAAAAAAATGGAACTGAAATAAGCACAAAATATGACATTTCTTTTGTTTTAAGCACTGGAGGATTTATCTTTTCTGTAGCACTTTAAGACATATGCCTGCCATTAACTCTGTGAAATCACACTGAGCGCGAGCACATGACAATCTCACATGAGAGGAAGATGCCTCTGCTCCAGCTTCCAGAAAAACAGCAGCAAAAGCTCCTCCCTTTTTTTAAAATATAATTTTTTTTTTTTGGATGATGTTAAGAAATACTACCTGGGGAACGTGAGCCATGAGATATGGCCACCATGGCTAACAGCAAATGGAGTTACACCACAGACACCCCATGGAGGTGAAGCAACTTTGGAATTTGTTTGTGCCTCAGGCAGCAGATGCTGTTCCAAACACAGGGCACATCGGCTGCCACCTCCCAGCTTAGGAACAAGACTGGAAAGAAATACCTCAAAGGCAGTACTTCATGTCAAAACCCACCACTGAACGAATCGAACAAAATTTATACACCTATAATTGACTACAGTACCTGAAACACAAGCATTGTATCATGACAGCACAGGGTAAATCAACTGAAGTAAGAGCTAAGAGCATAAAAAGGTGAAACGTGCTGCTTTCTGCACAGCACTAACCACAGGAGATCTTAACTTCTGCCGTACGTAACTAAAAATAAGGTATTACTTAAATACTGTAGAAAAAGCTGTTTGTGATAAGTAAGAAGATCCTTCTTTAAGACTACTCCGCGGCTGGATAAGAAGAGAATTCTGAGGCACATGTTATCTCCCAACAAACTCCACTAAAGCCATAAACCAAGTAGGGTGGATAAGCCTATAACAGAATAAAAGCAATAACTGAGAAATCACACAGCATTCATTTAAGCAGTTTTGCAGCAGCCAAAATAACATGGTGCAGGGGGTGGTCAGGTGCAATAAAGAGCTCAGACAACATGTTAGGACTTGAAAGGCATTTTGAAAAGCCGAACTTATCTTTCGCTCAGCTGCTGATAAACAGCCTGGCCAGACGCGTTTGAACACGTCTCAGTTTCCTACCCAGCTTTCCAGGGATTTATACACTCCTCTTATAGATACCTTGAAATCCCAGACCAATGTACTGTTCTCATCAGTGATGAACACTGGAGCCGTGAAGGGGAACCTTTGTCATTTCATCTGGAGCAGTTTTCTTCTATGTTATTTATTAGAGACATGATGCCAGACTCCTTGGTCAAACAACACCAATGGAGGGACATGAAAAGTCAATTTACACTTTTGCCTTTGCTTAATGTTTACTGAAATTATACATACCGACCAAAATTTGGCACAATGCATCTATCTATCCTAAACTGATTCATAAGAGACTGATTCGTAAGGTCTAGTGATGTTTTTTGTCAGTGTCAGGTTGATGGCTGGAACTTCATGGCCTGAAAGGTCCCTTCCATCCAAGGCAATTCTACAATTCTATGATTCTATAAACCAATACAAACCTTTGAAGCTTATTTTGAAAATTCAGAGAGAACACCACTAAGCAAGTAGTGTACATCCCTGAGTTTCATAGCAGCCACTAAATAACCCCAAACCAGCACAGGCACTGTAGAAACACACATACGCTCTTCTGAACAGGTATGTAACAGAAGGAGCAGAAGCAAAGTTGCAGCTGCCCATCTGAAGTGACTCCAAGGCAGAGCCAAGCCAAGGCTGCCCCAGACCCCCCCAAGCACCGTGGCATCTCTCTGGCACCGGAGTGTTCCTGCCACCTCCCAAGAATAGCATCATTCCATCGTTTACCCAAAGACAAGTGAAGTATTTCCCATAAAATAGCACCTACGTGCGAAGCTGGAGCTATGGAAGCCATTCTGGTCCACCTCCCCAGCAAAACCCAACCCAGTCCAACCCAACCCACTAAGGCCTTAAACATGTTCTTAAGTATATCTCCAGGCTGATCAGTCCCTTAACACACACATGTCTCCAGCCTGATCGCAGTATTTGTTAATTTAATTGCACAACAATTAACCCTCAGGGGGTTCATACTAAATCATACCTGAACAGGCAACTTTTAAGACCAGAAAGATGCGTCAGATAGAAGTGCTGATCCCTGCAAACGTGAGATGTGCTCAAAATTGTATTTTTACATAACTATGCAAGAAGCTATGCAAGTACTCTCACAGTAGATTTTTCAGTTTGCTAGTTCACACATTTCTGTGCATCATTTCAGGCTTTGATAAAAGCAGGCGCCGTTGCAGCACGTGTTGTGTTGTACGTATGGGAAATAGTCGCTTCCTTCTAAGGAACTAAAGTAGCTGTTGTTTCTGAGGCTCAGCTGACTGGAATTAGTTTAGAGGAAACGATCACAATAAAAACGATGCTTAATGATGTACTAATACTATATAAACACGTAACACTGAAAAATATTACAAAGATGTAACACTGATTTATGCAAAGCTATGAGGGTTGCTCAGTTATGGAAAGGTAAGAAGGACAATGAAGAAAAAGTCAGTGGATGGCCATCGCTGACTTCTTTAATTCAGTACAAATATTTGTGTAATTAAAGTAGATTTGTTCACCTACTCCCTGCTGTACAATCACACCACTGGCTCTAAACAAATGTCCACTCCCGGAGGCTGGGACTCGTCACACCGCGGTAGCAGCAGAGTGAGATTTTATGCAGTTGAGTTTGC
This sequence comes from Gallinago undulata, assembly GCA_026546715.1. Classification (NCBI taxonomy): domain Eukaryota; kingdom Metazoa; phylum Chordata; class Aves; order Charadriiformes; family Scolopacidae; genus Gallinago; species Gallinago undulata. The sequence goes on from JAOTQQ010000014.1 coordinate 1,593,842, forward strand.
CGTGAAGATCGAACCCATGGGAAGAAAGCTCCCACACAACTGTGTTGATACCTACTTCCCTTTACACAGCTTTTAACATTCCAGTCTCAGCAAAAGTGAACAGGTTTGAACATCTAGGTCATAAAAGAAACAACAATAAAAAGGAAATAGCAAATATAAAATCTAGCCCTCAACTATGAGGTCGACAAACTCCATGTGGTGTACCACACGGTACGGTAGTATGAATCAGTATGAACCAGTATGAACCTACATTTTTCCACGCTCAGTTACACTTCAGAATCCAACAGGACTCTGAAGTATGGTCAGTTATTCCTTACGTATGTTTCCTATTTAAAAAAGCACTTTATGAGCCTTTATGAGCTACTACCACTAACCATGTTATTTTTTGCACCTTACACATATATCTTTATACTTCCTGCCACCTGGATTTAAGCAGATTCCCCTGTAGATTATGAAGCATTTCTATTTTTCAGCATGAATGATCAGGTTTTTTTTTTAATAACCTATGGAACACAAACGCCTCTTTGTCAGCGGTCCCATGACTTGGTCTTTCCAATGCATGTCGTTTAATGCTTCCCTTGCTGCTCTTCACATCCCACCAGGAATGGGACACGCTACCAAAGAAAACTTCTGACTGAAAAACCTAAAGGTACTCTTTGTACACCCAAATACATTCACTAACCCACATGGCAGAGGAAGAGGTTTTTTCAGTCACTTTTGTGGATACTGATGACATTAGAGGAAATCACAAAAGGCCCCATTTTCTGCACTCAGCACTGGGACAAAAAGAGAAGCATCAAAAAAATCAGCTCTCTGAAGATGACCTTGGTGCAGAAATGTAGTTATTGTTATTCTACGTTGACTTTTCTGGCTCTTCTTCTACTGGCCTCGCAAAAGGTGCAGCGTAAGGACCACTCCATTTCTCAGGGCGAGGTACCAGAAAGCTCTTCCTCTCCCCTGGAGCTGCCTGGGCAGAATTTTCACTTACACGATTGAGAAAGGGATGTGTCTGGAGCGTTTCAAATCCTCAGAAGAGACAGCTATGAGAGGATCTGGACTGGGAACAAAGGTATTAGCCCCACTTATGCCACAGTCAATTAAGTAATATTTAACACAGGAGAAAGCAAGAAGCTAACGAAAGGCAGCACTAATGCAAAGCCTCAGCTGCTCTGTGCTTGTAATCACACAAGAAAAAGCCCACAGCTTGGCTCGTGTACCACAGCTCCAGGTCCTTCATTTTCTGTGACACAGCAGGTACAGTGGGGACACTCTTACTCTGGGCCTTGTCATCTCGGAGGCCACTACTGGTCTGCTTCGTTACCAATTGCTACAAGGTCCTTACCCAACCCTCTTCTGTGTATTGTTTCTATTTCTGACTCTGTCCTTTCCAGCGATTCACACACTCAAAGAATTAACAATAGCAACTCCAGAGCCACTTGAAAGTGGGTGGAATAATGAGCTCCCTTCAAAGATATTAACACACATATGACAAGCTGTAAGTGATGGAGCGTCAGTGACTGAAAGAGCTGGCTGTCATCAATGAGCTGCACCGCACGCTGCCCAGCGCTCGGACTGCTTCTTCAGTCTTGGGCACCAACAAGCTTTTGAGCATTCCTCAAAAATTCCCCTGTGACATTCCACCCCACATCCTTTCCCGTTAGATACTAACACTCCAGAGTGGCCAGAGGCCAAGCTGTCAGGAGAGCGTAGCACTAGATGGTTTTCAGCCTCCTCAGTGACAGGCTGAGCCCAAAAGATGTTTAAAGATTCCTCAAAACTCCCAAGGCCATCATTTCATCGGAAAACATGTCAGAGTACCTGGCAATGTGCAGTCGAGCGCAGCACCCCTTTATTTAGGGGAAAAGGTTTTTTTAACAATACGAGTCCACTGTACTTAGGTAACAGTCACTAAGAAGTGAGAACACACTGCCAGTTTGGTGTAAGCCTGGTCTTTCTGAGCAGAGAAATACATATTTCACAGCACAGACACTCCACATGCCTCTCTTTTAGCATTATATTATCAACCAAAATAGATTTTTATTTTTTTTCCAGCCAGAAACACTGAAATGCTCCTTTCGCTCCTCCAATTTGCTTCTCTACAAAACAACTTCTTAAATGCAAACCAGCAATGAGATACTTTTCACTGAACGCTACAGACAAGAAAATGTGATTTTTTAAAATCGCTTTTTCCTGTGAGTATTGATTGCCAAAACCATGAAGTGCTCATCCTGGCACAGAGGCAATTTTCTCAAGTTACAGGAGAAGTGCGCAGACATTTCACCCAGGACTTTTTTAACCCCTTCTCCATCAAAGGCACTTGAAACAGCGAGTCTGAACAGGACAAAGCACTACTCATTTCACATCTCTGTTTCTGGTGTTTTATCACCTCAGTTTTATGAATGGACCTCTCACCATGGCATCTGACAGCAGCTTCCTTGTTGGGACCCACGAACTTCTTAACTGCAAATGCAAAACACTGTGCAAGAGCCAAACAGCATCAAAGGACTATCTCCTTCCTTTACCTCAGTCAGGAGAACATCCTTAAACAGAAATAATTTTTCAGTTTGGAATATATGGGAAAAACATCCGTTTTACTTTTAACAGACTGTGGTACCAGCCACCCCCCTCGTGAGCTATGTTGTAGCACATCCATAAAAAGTAGGCACAAAGTGGGAGATGTTATTCCATAGGGTACAAACCCACCTAATCACAGATGAAAGACTCACTGCTTTCACTATCAAGGAGATTTGTCTTCCAAACGAAAGAGAGAATGAGATATTAGTGAATGAGATATTAAGTGAAGGACAGGGGAATGGAATAGGAACAATGTTTTTCTGGCAGGTTTGGCCTTCCCTCAGCCTTTGAGCTGGCACTGGGAAACACCACGGGGATTGGTGCATCTGTACAGAGCCTTGAAAAGCAAACAACACGTCAAACCAGGGAAAGTTCTAATGCTGTTACACTACCTCATTCCTTCCACAGCAGTGTTTCCTTTGCAGAAGGATGATGCAGCTCCAATTTTCCCCAGAAGACTGGCAAATGGACAGAGCGTGTCCGCACAGAGAAGTGACTGTTAACTAATTCCTGTCCCTTACCTCTCAAGCATGGCCATCACTTCACTTCCAGTGTTACAAACTCAAAATAAATGGGTCAACTTTGGATACAGACCAGAAACTAAAGTGAAAATGGCCTCTGACAGGTCATTAAGCACTCTGCAGCAAGGATGGAAGCTAAGCACCCTCCAGTACCTTCCTGGTTCCTTACTGAGCTAAGGACACCTGAAATGTATTGGTAAAGAGCTCCATTTGCTTCACAACAAGCCTTGGGGAGTGAGCTTGAGAGTCCTGGCAATACAGGGTGAACATATAACCACAGCTGGGTCAGCTAAAAAGCTGTATTGAGGAACCCACGTCTGAACCGAGGTGACCACTGTTTGGCACATCCTGCACTAAAACACATCCTCCATGCATCAGTGAAATACCACGTACACGGGCTTGTGATGGTACCTGCGGAGGAACTGGAAAGGAATAAATCTTACTACCTCCTGTCTACCAGGAGAGGCTGCCCAAAGAGATGAGGGGAAAAAGGGATGGCAGAATTTACATATGATTAAAATCCAAAAAACAAGAACCAACATATACAACAGAAATTAGCTTTCTGCAAAAAACATAACTAAATCAGAAGTCAAATCAATAATCATGCTTTCAATTCCTTCCATGTCATTTCTATTTAACAACTGCTGTACCTCCTTTCACAGAGCAATTCTCATTGAGCTGAGCTCAACAGCTCCTATCCTTGCCACCAAAGCACACTCTTGTTTTAAACAAATTTGCTCTTCTTTACAGGACAGAATGTGAGTCTTAAGCTTAGACACTTATCTTGAGACACACAAACGTTGGTTGAACAACTACATTCAGCACTGAAGCAACATTTAACAGATACAATGAACAATGGAAGCACTGTGGGAAATAGAGGAAGATTTTTTGCAGTTACTTCCTCTAAAATACTAGTCTGATTTTGTAACATCACTTGAAAGTTAGCAGACATCCAAGACCATAGCCTGGGAAGCACTGAATCAACGCCCAGCATCATAATAGCAGAAGGTTTACAGCTCTCTCTGCTTTGCTGATCTACAAACAGGAACAGTCCTGTGCTGTTTGCATCTACTCTATGTAATTAAGCAAAACCTCTGAAGGATTCAAAATGGTCTATTCTACAGAAGACACATGTTTCATCAGTGTGATGTCTACTGATCAGCTGAACACATCTTGAAATCTAGGGTTTAATTTTTGCTATGCATATGAGGATAGAAAGAAGAACTATCCTTCAGTTACCTACTTTTAAACCTTTCAACTTGTTTTTCAAGCCAAAGAGCCGCCATCATTTAAAATACTATCATGCTACAAGTCCAACCACTGTAGCTGACATCAGCCTCTTACTTACTGTAAGAGATACCACATTTGCTTTGACCTCACTGAATCCCAGAGCGTGTGTATAGTACCTGCATAACAGCTTCCTTCAAATACACACACCTCTACAAAAACTCTCTGAGGAGTATTTTTTCCTTAACGCTAAAGGAGATCAAAGCCAAGGCATCATAACTACTTCTTGTCACAGAACAAACTCGTTTTTGCTTATGATGCTCAGTAACTCGTTAAACTTGACTGTAACTGCACTTGTGCTCTTTACCCTCTGAATATAGATGAAGTCCTGGAAAATGAGCTGTCACAAAATTATTTTAGAAATTAGAACAGTACATTCAATCCTCCTCAAAGAGCACTGGCCCAGCCTGGACCTTCATCAGAGGGATCCTCAGAGGTTTCAGAGTTGAATGGACATTTTCTGTCCTATGCACAAAATAAAGCTTATTTACCAAAAGCAGCGTAACATACAAACTGGGCCTAAGCATGCTATGGGGAAGTGCTCCATAGAATCACCGTTCACCTCTTCCAGCTTTGAATATAACGTATTAAGCATCCACTTAGACATCCTGGTTCCACTTCTCCATACAGTTTTCCATGCTTTGCAGGGCACTGCACACTTCGCAGTAGCACTACCTTCCTCTGCCACCAACTCAATAGTCATATATTTAAGGTATATTAAAATAAAAATATATGTTTCCCAGGTATCATCACTAACACACCTTGTTCTGTGCACAACAGCCTTAAAAGCCATTTGAACATTCAAGTGGTTTTGAAAGTTGTATTTTGTGTTTCAGTCCAACAGCGCCAGTAGTGAAGATCGTAGTTTTCCAAATTAATATTTCATTTAGTTAGATGATTACAACTATTCCAGATACTTTTCACAGCTGACACCCTTATGAAGAGGCATTGTAGTCTACAAATATTTTTAGCCCCTAACTCCACAGCAACTCACTGTTATTCCAGCAAGGAATAACTGTTGGACCATTCCTAAGAAAGCTTCTAAGGCCACAACTACTTATTTGAAGGTGAACACAAATGACATCCTTAGCGTCCGTTACTTCCCAATTAACATGTGACACCTCAATGCAGAAAGTCTCACATAACACGTTCCTGATGACTAATTATTTCACCTATACTAATTTCCTGATCATGTGCCTCTAATACAAGTCAGAATAACAGTCCAACACATCCGATTGCCTTCTGCCTACAAAGGCTTTGAAACAAGGAAAACACATTTTAGTCAGAAGGTGTACAACATGAATAACCTGGAAGCTGAATTATGACTGCGCTCAGCTTTCCCACCTATCAGTTCCATGATGAAGAATATAGAGTTGACTCCGGTACTTGCAATGAGAAGGAATTCCCTGTTACAAATAGGGATCTCGACACCACAATAACACGATAAATGGAAAAGAGAGCACAAAGCGTGATGCTCCCTGATCTCGCTTTTCAACCCATGGTTCCCCTAACGCTTTCTCGTCCTCCCACAGCCTCTCCCTTTCGGCCTACACCCCAGAGCCATCTTCCTCCTTCCGACTCCTGCTTCCACCTTCCCCCACACAACATCCCCTTTCCCAGGCGGCCAAGACACCCGGCAGCTTATGGGCCTGAGGCAGCCGCCCCTGCGGGGAGGGAGCTGGAGACAGCTCCCACCGCCCCAGAGGAGCGGGACCCGGCCGGGAGCGGGTGACAGCCAGCACGGAGAGATGAGGGGAACCAGCCCAGGCCGGGATCCTCTCTCCCCCTCCTCGGCGTCGAGTGCTGGGTCCTCTCACCTCATCCTCCTTGTGGTTGCGGATTCCGCGCACCAGATCCTGCAGGTTTTTATCAAACATGCGGTCGATGCTGCCCTTCACCATCTTCAGCGCCATGGCGGCGGCAGGGCCGGGCCGGGCCGCGGGGCCTGCGCTCGGGGCGGAGGGGCCGGGCCCAGCCGGGTAGAAGGAGGGGGGGGGGGGGGGGGGGG
>JAOTQQ010000014.1:1612999-1623564 GCA_026546715.1 Gallinago undulata
CCCCCCCCCCCCCCCCCCCCCCCCCCCCCCCGCCGCCGCCGCACCTCGCACACGCCCCCCGGCCGGGCCCGGCCGCCACACCCCACCCCGGCCGGCCCCTCTAGCATGGTGCGGGGCCGCCGCCGCCTCCTCCTCCGGCTGCCGACATGGGCGAGAGGCTGGAGCTCCGGCTGAAGTCGCCCGTGGGAGCCGAGCCCGCCGTCTATCCCTGGCCGCTGCCCGTCTACGTGAGTATGGCCCCGGCCCGGCACCTGCCCCCCGCGCCCTGTCAGCGCCGCCCGCTCCCCGGGCCCGCCCGGCCCCGCTCAGCCCCGCGGCCCGCCGGCCCCAGCCCGCCTCCCCCGGCCCCTTCCCTTCCCCGGCCCCTTCCCTTCCCCAGTCCCCCGTCGTCCCCCCCCGTCCCTCCCCCCGAGCGCTTTCTGTCACTTGTTAATCAATCTGTTAATGGGGGGCTTTTCCCCCATCGGAATTGCCGTTATTTATCCGGTAGCGCTTCCCCGGCGGGAGCAGCCCCCGTCGGCGGAGGGTGAGGGGTTGCCGGGCTCCCCCGGCCCGGGGGGCTGCCGCTCGCCGGGAAGTCAAATCCCCAATTTCTTTTTATAATTGGTTGAGTAAACTTCAGGGCGGGGAGGAGGAGGACTGGTTAATGAAAAGTTTTCCCGAGCCCGGCTCGTGTAAGTGGTTAATAACCAGAGCGGGGTGGCATCCAGAGGGCTCCCTGGCGGATAAATGTCGCCTAAATTATGGATGGATTTGGGTGATCGGTGGGAACCCCCCCAAGCCCAGTCTCGGGAGTGGAAATAAGGAGGGGAGAAGCGTTAATCGCGGTGGGGAAGCGGGGCTTTGCCTTGGGACCGGGCTGGAGGGGTCGGTGCTGCCTCCCCCGAACGAGTGCCCTTGGAGCTGCTCTTGTTTAGTGTCTGAGCAGGATTCAAGTCAGGTTTGTCAGTTGATGGCAGCCGTATTCCGCATGCTTTCAAATAAAATGTCACTTGTCCCTCTTCAGTTACGTGAATGGCGGTTTTTGGTTTTTATTGTTTTTTTTTTTTTCCCGAACTTGCCTGACTTTTCCCTAAACCCCGAGCAAGAGATGGGTGACCTTGATAACAATGTCCGTGTTCGAATTAGTGAAAATCTCACGAGAGGCGAAACGCTGTTTTTTTTTTTTTTTTTTTTTTTTTCCCTGTGTGTACAGGGTTCGTGCCAATCCTTGAACGGTTTTCACCCTGTTTGTAGCACCTTTGAGAACAGTTTGTGAAGGGGAAAAAAAAAAAAAACCACCACCCCTCTCCCTGTGTATATGTATATTTTACTTGGCCCGAGTCCTGTTGATTATTCCTTGTGTTTCAGGCTTTGCTGTTGTACGTGTGCTGCTTCGCGGGGAGAACATGCTGGGACACACAGGCTGGGGCAGCCGATACCGCTGATATTGTTGCTCGCTTGGCAATCGTAACGCGCTTGTGTGTGAATGATTAGAAATATATCGCTTGTGGCAGGGGGGAGAGATGGCTCTGCCTCCCTCTCTGCCGCCTGCCTTTTGCTGCTGGTGCTGTCTCCCTGGTTTCCAAAACATCCTCCATGGATGCTGGCGTGCTATTTTCATCGCCTGCTCCCGGAGCTTCCAGCACACACTGGTTAATGCAGCCTTTCCTGTTTGGGCAGCTCTGTCATTCGTGTGTGCGTGTTGGCGGGCGCGCGCTCTGCTTAAATTGACAGAAACTGAAAGTATAACGATGACCGGTTCAGTTTTCTTCTTGTCGCCAAATATTAACTCGTGTCTCCCGGCGGGTAGCGCGAAGCGTAGGTTAAAGATTACATAGGTTAGGGATTAATCTGGAAGGAAGGAATGGCTTTATGTTTATTCACAAAACTTCCTACAGGCTTAAAAAGCCCACCAAACCATCGCCTTTCTCCCCCCTCCTTAAAATGTGTGTTTTAATGCTGTTTGCAGCGTGGGAAATCGGGATTTAGTTAATTTAGGGAAACTTGAGCAGCCGGTTCCGAAGATGGCAGAGTACATAGATTTTATTTTCCAGTTACTCACAACTGCAAGGGGCAGGGGTGCTTATCCATCTGTGCTATCTGCGTGTGTTAGGAAATACCGCAAAACTCGAACATCCTGCCCATTAAACCGGCCTCTTTGCCTTGCAAATTTTTCCACAGCCGTTCAGAAGTGGATGGTTCATCTGGAGCCAATCAATATTCCGTCCTGCAGAAAATTTTGGTGAGGAGCTCACGCCCGCGGCTGAGGGAAGCGTGCGCTTGCGTGCAGGGGCAGGCGTGCATCCACACACGCACGCCGCTCGCCAGCGCTGGCCTCCGCAGCGGCGGATGGACTGGGAGGGCTTTAGGAATAAATCCTCCTCGCTGTACGAGGCAGCGTTTGGCCTGCTAACGTTGTACTCTGCTCACCCGGGGACGTTCTTTCCCTCGCTGGCTCAGCCCGGGGTTGGCAGCAGCCTCTATGTACCGTTGTGGTTTTTAGAGCTCAGCTCTGTTTGACGTAAGCAGAACATTTCTTAGTTTCACCACTCTCTCTGCTGCTCGGCTCCTAGGAAGCAAGGTGGGATACCTGCGAGGGGATAAAAATAGCATTCAAATAGTTTTATTTAGCAGCATTCTCGCTGCTTCCTGCTGTATGCTGTGAGAGAGCTATTTTTCCAGAGCGAGCTGGAGAGAAAGGGCAGGGGAAGCTCACAACAGTCCTTGCTAATTATTTTTGGTGAGAGCGCCAGGAATGGCAGGGAATCATCTTTCCCGACATCAGAGGCCGAGAGGTGGGGTAGACCTGCTGTTGATGAGCGCCGCTGCGCGATGTAACCCTGCGTTGAGTAACTTGGCTATTTTTATGCTCTTACTACATCTTAAATTAACGGCGTCGGTATTGCTGCGTGAAAGGCTAAGGATCTAATCTCTCATATTAACGGATGCCTGGATTAATAACGTGTCTATTTATTGCAGGGCTGCTGCTTATTTCACATATAATAGGAAAAGTGGGGGTCTCCTCAGACTGCTGAGTTTGCATAATAGCTCAGCTGACGAACCGGTGCTTGTTGGGATGCTAAAAGAGCCTGGGAGGGTGATGTGAAACATGTATTTCCCTCCGAGTCTAATTAGGGCCGTGGGAGGAGAGAGCTCTGGTGTTGCAGATACAGCCTCCCACTGGCTTACACACAAAACTGAAAGTATGACTCTTTCCCCCGCCTTCTGCTTCTCTCAAAGGAAAGGCCACGGTTTCCTAATGAAGCCATGGTGAGCAGTTCTGTCCGTGGCACACTGTGATGAGTAAGTTGAATAGTGCATGGTGAGTAATCTCTCCTCATGACTCACAAAATATTTTCTGATGTTGACCTCTGTTTTTATGAGTGCCCTGCTTAATCAGAGCTGAAGTGAGTTGGTTCTTTTGTGTGCCGCTTAACTCCTTGACTCCCACATACCTGCCCCCTTTTTTTCCCTTACGTTCGGTTGTCGGAGACCTGTGATACTGCATTAAAATTTTTGATTTTGATACCAGGTGAGATACAGGCCTGGATAAATTAAAAACATTGATTTTGATATCGGGTGAGGTACGGGCCTGGGTAAAGGAAGTCCGACGTGTGCTCAGGTGGGTGAGGAGCAGAGGCAATGGATGTAGGTGGCCATAAATAGACTAATGCCCACAGGGGGTGGCATTCATAGTCATACTTCAAGTATTGATATGCACGACTTGGTACTTAGATCTGATGGATGCAAGGGTTGAAGTGCTCTGAGACTTGCAAAGGTTTAGGTTTATTCCAGAGAATTCTCCTTCATTTGGTTCATTCTCTTGTCTCTGACTCTTATTCTAGTCAAATTTGAATATTTATTAGGTTTGAACATGGAGATTTTTCACACCACCGAAGCTCTGCTTAATCTGTGAGGTGGCTGAGGTTGTACTTTGAACTCCTCTTGACAACAGTTGCTGCTGAAGGAGTCCCAGCCTACTGTGTGTGTGGGGAAAAAAAAAGGGGGTGTGTGTGTTTATTTTTTATTTATTCATTATTTCTTTAAAAAGCCTGGATCAGTTCCACAGTCTCGCCTGGCATGGTTCTGCTGATCCACAGTGTGATTGTGCATGGAACTGAGCAACAGGAGGCTTCAGAGCTGCTGAAGCTCATCATTGTCACCAAAATCGGTGTTTGCTGAGCTGCACCCCATTGCCACGTAGGAGTTTGTGAATGTGGAAAAGCCTGTTTTCTGGTAGCACGTGCATCAATAAGAGGACACTGTGCTTCATTTATCTCCTCTCCTTCAGGCTTGTGCTGAAGGGGTTTGCAGTGTGATCAAAGTAAGTGTGGGTGACAAAGTGGGGACGGGAGGCACAGCTGGGTGATGAGAGGAGGGTGCGACTGGTGTTGACTTAGAGTGGCTGATGTCATCGTGGCACCACGTCCTTCACCCAGATGGCTGCAAATGACTTGCTGCCTGTCATGTTAGATGATGTGCAAGTCCTTTCAAGTTCCAGAATTAGACATCTGCCTGCCTCACCTGGAAAGCCTTCCCGATGTTCGCCTGCTGAACAGCATTCCCCTGAAAGACAACTGCAAACCTCCCTGTGTCGGGTTTTTGTGTGTTGAGTTTCTTCCCCTCCTCGTTTGGCTCATCAGGACCAGGCATCTGGGTTGTGATAGTGCCTGGGAGCTATTCTTGCAGCTCAGGCCCCTGCTGGGGAAGCCCCCGTGGATCCCAGTAGGGTTACGCTCTGGGTATCTTCTACCAGTTTCCTTCCCATCTTTCAGCCTGGAAATCTCAGGCCCTTGACTCTGTCCCAGGAGGGCTCAGACCTGGTTGTACACATCTTACCAGGGTGAGGTACCTCTGCCGTGAGCTCCTGAAGCTTGAGCCTCCAAATTAACAGCTGTGACGATAAGTCTGGCTTGAATAATTCATGGGTTTGTCTGTGTTCCTTCTCTTTGCTGCTGACTTTCCACTCAGCTGTAAATGGCAAAAGATTCTCGTTGGCTAATTGTTGTCCGAGCATCACCCTGCAGCTGTCCAAGAGGAGTGTGAGGCTGCTGCTGGGGAGGAATGGGCACGAGCCTGAGGATACTGGACTTTGTACAGGGGGAAGGGGGCAGAGTGTGTATGTGTGGTTTTTCCCCTCTCTCCACTGGTGGGTGATACAGCTGATACCCTTCTGTCACCAAAGGAATGTGCTGTGCTCGAAAAGCTCAAGGGCAGGCAGTGATAATGAAAATTGCAGTCCAGCAGAGAGTGTCACCTTTAAAATTAAAGATCAACAGCAGAGGCGGATAACAAATCTTATTTAGGAATTTAATGCCTTTTTGTGGTGTGTGTCGCTCAGCTTTAGTGGGAATAGTTTTTGTGATGACTAGCTTTATCTTTGGAGACAAGGAGGTGGAAGTAGGAGCAGTCACTGAAGCCGAGTGCCAGTGCACTGTATGGTACGATCAATTTAGGAAGATCCTAAATTAGTCCCTTCATCGTGTTATTTACCCTGCTGGAGCGGGGGTGCCACTGCCAAGGGCTGCTTCTGCATCTCCTTTCCCCTGGCCACCTGCTCTTGCTGTTCCCACCACACAGACCCAGCCCTTCCTTACTACATGTTCCATTACACCCCAGTAGGATGAGCTGCTGGAAACCAGTTCCATGTTTTGCAGGTGCGTGTGGTTTTTCCCTGGGACCAGTTTGAGCCGGAGGGAGAGGGTGGGGTGTCCCTTTGCCCACTGTCCCCCCAGCTCCCACGCGGGGTGGCAGCCCCTCTGGGGTGCTGCTATGTGTGGGGCGGCTCTGCTCTGTGAACTGGATCGCTGAAAATAATCTGGGCTGGAAAAAAATGTTCCAGTGTTTTCAGAAGCAGCCCCCCCTCCGCCCTGATCTGTAATCTGACTCAGGCTGCCTTCCCAGGGCAGCCCTGCCCGGACAAAGGAGGGGGTGGCCAGCGGAGGAAGCTGCAGAGCGGATTTTGCCAGGCAAAACCTCCTCACACCCTGAGTAATCGTCCAGAAATTCAGCGACGGTGGCAGAGGTTAGGGGATTTTCTCTGATTTAATAGATGCTGTCGATGCAGCTTGTTGGGAAATGTTTGTGTGGATGACTAATTACTTACAGAAACTTCTCTAGTGAAGAAAAGGTTTGAAAACTTCAGCAGACTTCCGATTTCTCAACACCCTTCTGCCCTCCCCAGTTCAAAAAAAAAAAACAACCAAAAACGTGGAGTGGGGGGAGTGAATAGTGTAAAACTGGGAAATAATTGACTCAGTCGTTTCAGAAGCGCTCGGGTTTCTCTGCTGCCCAGCAGATAAACAGAAGCAACTGACAGAGTTGGCACAGTTGCATCATTTTTTTTTCTGTACTTTGCTGTTCTTGCGAATGCCAAAGGGACGTGGGGTTGTGCTGTTGGGAGGTGAGGTGGCCTCACAAGGCGAGGAAGACCGTAACCGTACAGCGTTTAATTGCGCAGCACGTGGTTATTACAGAATAGCAGTTTTCTTCTGGGTTTTACCCTTTGAAGTGTAACTGGCCACAAGTGACAATTGGTACTTGTTCGGTTTTCAGACTGGCTTTTGTTCAAAGCTCTGACCCATTGGGCACAATATAAATCATGAGTTCAGTTAACGTTCGCTTTTCTCCTAGAATTTCTCCTTGAAAAGTAAAAGTTGTTCTCTTGCATTGCATCTTAAGACCACAGACAGTACTCTTTATTTCTCATATGAGTGAATTATCTGGAAAGTACCTGTTGAAAGACAGAGTAGCTGTTCCAAATGGCTTTTTTTGACTTTTTTCTCCTCAGCAGATGAGTGAGGATGAATGTTCCTGTCCTGGCCGGAGTTCCAGCTCGGGCAATTCAAATTTATCTACCTAAAATTCACCCATCAGTTACAGTTGGACACAGTATTGAAAGCTTTTAGTGTGCCAAGGGAAATCCGTGCCACCATGTCTGACTCCAACTCCTGTCCTTCATGGCAGCCTTAATATATATGGAGATGATTATCCTTTCAAGTTTCAGATATGTGACTGAGTTGTGTTTCTCCTGGGACTTTAGACAAAATATCTTACCTCTTGGTATGCAAGATTTATGGGAAATTTAATCACCCTTCTCCCCAGACATCCATATGTCTACTTTCGTACTCTTCCTTCTTTCTTTTTTTACCTTTCATACTGCCTTGCTTTTTTTCTTCCTGCTTTGAGTTAACCTTTGATTGTCTGATTAAAGCTTTTTACTGTAATGATCAAAACAAGAACCAGAGGTGGGATGTTTTTCCCCCTTTACAGTGTATTTATCACATAATGTGTCTCAACGTATTTAAAATATTTTTGCTTCGTTTATTTTCTCCTTCCTAACAGAAGGATCCACAGTAGCAAGACAAGTTCATATTCAGAATTGTGAACACAATATATTTACTTTTGTAATAATCATTAAAGATAATATGATGCTAACTCTGAAGAGAAACAAGAAATAAAACTGAATATACGATAATATTTGCCACATGCTGCTATAGATATCAAATTGAGTAGATGCTATTTTTAGAGCAAAGGAAGAGGGTGAGTATATTTTACAGCAGGAAATGATGGCTTCACAGATAGGAACAGATCTATGAATAACGAAAAAGTTCCTGTTCTGAGTATTTTGTTTTGTTTCATTTTGTGAGTGAACGAGAGTTTCCTAAAAGTCTACCCTGAGAGAACTTTTTAGGGGTAGATGAAAAATCTAAGGAGCTGCTGAAGGCAGCTAAATGAAGCATTGGAGACTTTAGAAGGACAAAACGCCACAGAAAGTTCTGAATAAGTTTCTTAGTAAAAGTTAATGGGTTTTAAGAGTGTTTCTGCTACTGAGAAACTTTCCAATGTTTTCAGTGGAGTGTGAAGGACAGTTTCCTGAGGTTTTGGCGTTAAATTTCTCATTTACTTCTTAGAGCTCAGCAGTATTATTAGCATTTGAGAGTATATACTTCTGAAATCTTAAAAAGTTTGGGCTTTTCAGACTGCTTTTTCATACTCGGCTGGATTTCCGTGGGGTGCAGGTGATTCCCACTTGTCTGCCTGTCTGGTGGCAGCCGAGCCCTTGGGCTGAAGCCGGGACTGCCTCTGCCTTCATCTGTCTTTCTCTTCCTTCCCTGCTTGTTAGAACAAATAGTCACTGGCAGCACAGGAAGAATATGTTGTAATACTGTAGGGTTATTTACAAGTCTTCGAAGCTTTTAAAAAATGGTTGGCACTTGGAAGTTCATGTCTGCTGTTTACCACCTTTCTTTAAGAACTCAGTGGGCTTCAGAAAGAACGCAAAATTCTATTGCTTAACTTTTGTTATGTGGAATATTTATGTGTGTTAAGCAGGAGCAGAATTTTCGAGCTGCCCAAGACTGAGTATCTTTGTGGAGCGTGAAGTGGTTGTTCAGGCGGTATTGTCCTACCCGTGGCCTGCAGGATGCTTCCCCTTGGCTGGTGTTTTTCCTGTGGGAGGTGGGGATGGCTGTTCTGACAGTGAATGCTGACCCAGGAGCCGGGCTGTGCCACCAGCTCCCTCCCAGCACCCACCAGGGATGAGGGAGGAATCATAGAATCACAGAATTGTCCAGGATGGAAGGGACCTTTAAGATCATCAAGTGCAACCATCAACCGAACTCTGATAAAACCCATCACTAACCCATGTCTCTCAGCACTATGTCAAACTGGCTTTTAAGTACCTCCAAGGATGGTGCCTTTATCCCTTCCCTGGGCAGCCCGTTCTAAGGCTTAATAACCCTTTCAGTGTAAAATTTTATCCTAATATCCATTCTAAACCTCTCCTGGCGCAACTTGAGGCCGTTTCCTCTTGTCCCATGGCCTGTTCCTTGGGAGAAGAGACCAACCCCCCCTGGCTACTCCCTCCTTTCAGGGAGTTGGAGAGAGCGAGAAGGTCTCCCCTCAGCCTCCTTTTCTGCAGGCTGACCACCCCCAGCTCCCTCAGCCGCTCCTCACAAGACTGTGGCCTTGAGAAAAAGCTGGTAGCCACTTTTGGCAATGGCAGTTTGGGTCCAGGTGTTCACTTCTACCAGCAGTAACCCTTTGCTTAGGTTTCACAGGAAGGTTTGTTTCTGACAGTGTGGATGTTTATGGCTGTTTTCTGCTCCCCCCACCTCTGCTGCACAGGAGGGTTATGTCTTCATTAACACAGACCCTGGTTCATGGTTATGTGGAAGTTTGAAATTGCGAAGTCTGCAACTAGAAATAGCTCTTGCCATCTCTGTGCACTTCCTGATGTGTCTAAGCTGCCCTTACCTTTACAGCATGATGATATGCTGGGGCAGGGAACGGGTCTGGTTGAAAGATAACCAAGCTAAAACACCAAAAATTTTGATTTTTAGCTGAGGGCTCCCCTGACCCCGCCGTGTGCGCGCGCAGGCACCGCTGGCCCAGAGCAAGAGGTGACTTTTGGGGAGGCGGTGGCAGAGCAGGGGGCTGTTTGGACTGTGTGTGAAATGATGGCAGGGCTGCCTCTCGTGTTGGCTCAAGTGAGAGCCCATCAGCACGCTCTGCCCAGAAGATGCTGGACTCCTTTGCGTGCCCACGTAGTGCTGCTTCAGCATCACCCTGCTCCCTCCGGCTGTACCATTGTGGGAATGGTTTATAATAGCCTAAATAGCTGTACCAGTGCAAGGTGCTGTTGCGTTCCCCTACATGTTCCATTATAAACATTCTGGATTTTTTTAACTAGTCTGTCTTTTTGCATAATGGAGCTACTTCTTATGTATGTCTGGGCTGTGTCTGGGTTCCCCAGACTCAAGCCACAGTTCATCCTGCTGTAACTGTCCCATGTGGATGTGGCCTTAGACACTCCTGCAGAGCGATTGCGTGTTAATGTATTTATCCAGCCCCTCCTGCGCTCGCTCATGGGAACCATTCCCTCTGGCAGCAGTGCCGTGTCTGCAGCCGCAGTTGGAACCGCTGTGTGGAAAGGCAGAACGCTTTTATTGGGGTTTAGTGAAATGAAGTACAAGTCCCTGTTGCAAACAGATCCACATCTGTCTTGTCTATAGATTCTGGATCACCTGGACTCACCCAGAGCAGTTTGGATCTTCTTTTCAAATGCCTGTTTTCTTTATTAACTTGGTATTTTGAGTTTATTTTGGGTCTTAGGCCAAACTTTTTTTTTTCCTTTAAAAGTCAGTTATGGAGGCCATAGTGCCCTTCATGTTCTCCATTTAGTTTTGTGTGAGAGTAAACTTACTAACTACTGGAACTGCCTCAAACTTGTCTGCTCTTGCTGTGTGGGAGATGGGTTTCAAAACACAGTCTTGGTACCTCGTGCTTCCCTCCCTTCGTCTCTGAGGCTGGGAGTAAACGAATGGGCACAAGCCGTTCACTGCAGGAGGCCTCTTTTTACACATAATTATAGAATCGTAGAATCATTTGGGTTGGAAGGGACCTTAAAGATCATCGAGTTTCAACCCCCCTGCCATGGGCAGGGACACCTCCACTAGAGCAGGTTGCTCAAAGTCCCATCCAGCCTGGCCTTGTTCCAGTGCCTCACCCTCACTGTAAAGAATTTCTTCCTAATATCTAATCTAAATCTCCCCTCTTCCAATTTAAAACCATTGCCCCTT